>NDXB01010329.1:17728-70638 GCA_002631895.1 Agapornis roseicollis
TTTTTTTTTTTTTTTTTTTTTAATGAGAGCCAATAATCCTCAGGAGGAGAAAATGTGTTTATTCTAAATATTTTGCTTTTAAATTCGCTGATTTGATGCAAATATTTGCGATATTCATAATTATAGGTTTAGTGTCACAAATTACAAGATGGTTTTGCACGGTTTTTATCCATTTAATGGAATTTTTTGTTTACTTTCCTCTGTTGTGTGACATTTCTTTCAGGTGTTATGATCTGCATAATAAGATGCTGTATAAAATTAAAAGGTATTGTATTATCTTATATGTTCCCAAGAAGTTGCATCAAAAATAATATTCAAATTCCACTTCCAAATACTGCAGTTTGATAGTGTTTGCCTCTAAGGATATCATTTTAGCCCAATATAGATACTCAAAACTAGTAACGTAGCAACCCATGCAGAGCTTACATTCATAGAACAAAGAGACTGTATTTGTGACCTTATTATTTGTATGCTATTCAGTACTTGTCTCTCCTATGCTTATTGGGAGTTAAACTCTGCAGTGAAGTAGAGGGCATCGTGCAGAAATTTAATCCCAAATTCTCAATTACTTCTGCATAGCCTCTGCATTTCTGCTTGCAGAGGGATCTGAGGCAAGGCTTGTAGGTAGTCAGAAATATTTCTGCCTCTGACTTGGTTATCGTTATGCAAAACTCTGCTCACACACTTCACAGATCATCTCCTTCTTCTAAATGCCAATTCATATGGAAAAGATTTACTAATTCCACAGTTGTGAGCTGAGACCTGTGAATTCATACCACCTTGTTTTGCTTTTGTTGTGTTGTCTTTTCTCATTGTAAGTGTATATTTAACATTCTGCTCAACCTCAGCCCTCTTGCATTATTGCTTTTTTCCTCCTATTACATATCTCGTTGGAGTGTTTTCTCACAGGGGTAATATCCTGCACTTTTCCAGCTTTAATCTTATTTTCTTGCTCATCTTCCTAACCACTTGATGCCATTTTAAATATGTTTTTCCTCACTAGCATTAGAAGTTCCTCCCATCTAAGTGTAATCTTTGATTTTCATTTGTATGCTACATCATGAATGATAACATCAAATATGCCTAGACTGAGTACTTACCCTTGCAGTACCCCAGATGAAATCTCTCCCTCCTCTGAACTGATACAAGTCCATTTATCATTCCCCTTTGTAATTTTCCTGGAAAGGTTAGATCTAATGGGTTTCTAAGCAAACACATAAAATCTTAACTTCCCTATCAGAAGTGAAGTGGTGGAAGACAGAGTTAGGACTGTCTTTCATCAACATAATATTTATAGCCAACCAAATGAACACTTCAGCTCTGCAAATCCTAAATTTGTTGCCAGACAGTATCTGGAGATTGGTTTGCATGTTTTGATTAAATGCAGATTCCTTAAACTTCTTTTTTTTTTTTTTTTTAAAAAAGCCAGAGTCCTGTTTTAGTTCATGTTTTTTGTTTTCTCTGGTAAGGGTCTGTGATGAATGAGATGTCCAATTAATGACCCACGTCAGTGAGTGTAAAAAGTCTCTTTGTTCATGAATATAGCAGTTCAATTAAATTAACTTTTTACAACAGTTCTGAGGCAAAATCTAAACCTCTGCTCAACTTAGGCCCCAGGGAACACATGAAAAAATAATAATTCTCAAGCTTTAAAACAATTTGGCTTTTCTATACATGCAAAATTTTTGAATGTTTCAGTTCTGCCAGAAGCTGGACCTAAAAAGAAAAGGTAATATACTTGAATAAATAGGATCTATTATTTAATATGTCCAGATTGATTTACTGCTGATGTCTGTTTCCATGCTACTTGAAAAGAATATGCTTGATTCGTAATTGTGTGAAAAAGAAGCTGGCCTTTTGCAATATTGGTGCAACTGTATTATCAAAATCTCAATGAAAACCTCATTACCAGTCTGATTACTGGTTTTGAAAATGTTGTAGTCCTAACTCTACTGCTCTCAGAAATGTTTTTCTCATGGTCTGTGTGACAGACATATGGAAGAAAAGAAACCTTCATCAGGAAAAGGAACAGAACTGAAATAAATAACTACATTTTTCTTTCCAAGATGGATCCTCTTTCAGGTATGCATCTTTACGGTTCTCCTAAGAGGCCCTGAGACACACATGGCCCATGGGAAGGAGGTGTGCCTTCTGCTCCCCTGAAGAGGAACTTGGACTGTGCAATGAAACTTTGAATGAAGACACGGGTTGTATCAGGGTTAACAAGCAGAAGTAATTACAGAATTCAACAGCACTCATCATTGTAGCTTTTGAATTTCCATTGTAGCTTATGAATTTCATATGACTCTTGCAATCAAAAGGTGGGTATTGGTAAAGGCATTTGCCTACTATGCTGGAGGTTTACAAGCTCCACTGATGTTTTGTGGTGTTGCAGTGTTTAGTCAAAAGCAAATCACCAGCAATTTTTGATTATGACTTGCTACAAAAATGTCTAGGAGTAGTACTGTTCAGTTCTGAAGGGCTTTGCTTTTTCACGTCTAAATGGGACCTCCTTGTGTCTAACCCTAACCCTGCATCCTGCAAGGTTTGTCCTGTGTTGCCTTCTATGCTCCAACCAAAAAAGGCATCCAGCTCCCAACCAGCTCTCACCAGCTTCTCAATAGGGAGCACGCAGCAGGTGTCCCTGTTAGCCCCTGGATGAGGCCATGTTGAAAGGCTGATAATGCCCATGAGACTTTTCCTCTTGTATGGCAGCAGAATATAGAACAAAATGCATAATGTACCCAGAAGACTATGGTCAGGTGTGACAGCTGAATTTGAAAGAGTTTAATGGATACTTAGAGGACAAAAACTGAATCTTATTCCTGATTGACGATTTTATCTTCCCAAATGCATCCACATGCTTGATTCTTATTACAAATAATAAGTATTAATTATACTACCTTATGATAATTCCTTAATAATTACTTAAGTTCCATTACACTTTTAACACTAATTAGAGAAAGGACTGTATCACAGTTGTTCCTCTTGCAGCAAAGTGCTGTAATCAGTGTGATTAAGAGGCATTTTCATTCTCTCCTTTTTCAGAAAAAGTGTTTTCTAAATTGGTCGCCTCTGCAAAGATCCTGTAGTAGCACATGCTTTCTTGAATAAACACAGCTCTTTAAGGAGAGCATAGGCTGAACCTGGATTTCCTAAATTCTCTTCCATGTTTTATTTCCAGATCAGACTGAATCCTTTCTATTAACTAACAAGACAACCAAAAGGCATGTGCCACCATGCTGAGTGACTGTGCCTGAGTAGTTTAGTCACAATTGTTTATTTCCTGTTATAAATCTTAAAAATATTTTGAAAATCTTTGAAAGAGTTTATAAACTTGTATTTCTCCTGTGTTGCATGATTTTGTTTCCAGTTGCAATAGCAGATGAGCCACTGTGAAAGAATTGCTACACGTTACCTGTTAAGTCTAACCAAAAGCTGAGAGGCAATTTGCAAAACAACAACAAAAACCACAGGAATATATGTGTGGTTGCATTATCTCAAATGGCAGTACAGGGAGAAGAAGATCAAATTTAGTAAATTGTTCAAGACTAGGGTGGGAGATGGTTGGGTTGAAGAATAAATATTTATATTCTGGATGTTGGCCTTGCCATCCAACCTGGTACTACTCCACTGGCCACACTGAAAAACAGGGCATGAAGAGGCAGGTGGAGAATAACGATACTCCAGAGGTGACTGTTGCAAGTGCTTCTACACAGTGCTGTCACCAGAAGCAACAGTATGAACCGTCTTGCTACCTCACCCAAGCTGTACTCAGTTTCTGGATGATTGGTTGGCTGTGTCTTCCTTTGTAAGACTTTATTTAATCCATTGTTCCAGGTTGTAACAGAACAGCATTTAAATATGAATCTTGCTAGCAAGCTGCTGACTGTGGTTTTCTAGTTCATGTAGGAAGGCATGGAGAGTGTTATAAAGCATTCTGGACAAATAATATAATACTTCACTAATAGGCTCTATATTAGCCAAAGGAAAGTTTTTAGTAACTTGAGAATCCTGTTAGCTAGTACTGCTTGAAATATGATGATGATTGCTCTAAAAGTTGCTTTATTCTGCTTCCCATAAGACATTTCCTGCCCATAGAAGTCATTGGTAGGGTGAAATATCAAAATATTCGTCAGAACTTTCATCAAATATCAAAAGCTCTATATTTCCCTTGAGAGGCTATTTCCCCTATCAAAGGATATGAGAAATTGTCCAGAATCAGTGTTGCCAGAGTAGAGCCTCCTGCTTCCTCCTCTCTCTCTCCCATCCTCCTCCCAGCTCCCTCTGAGGCTGCAGCTCTCAGCAGCTCTTTCTGAATCCAAGAGCAAGAGTAGAGGTGAATAACAACAGACCATCTTAACTCAGCCAGGTCTCTATTCCCCTGTCAGGCTGTTCCCACCATCACCTTTAAAGCCTCACTGCTGGTCTGTTTACTTTGCCCTTTTAAAAATTCCCTTCCCTGAGGTGAAGCAGGGGCAGTCTGACAGCCTACTGCTGCCAGGAGAGAGGGCCTTCTTTTTGTCTGCTCCTCTCTTGGCCCAGGCAGTCCCTCTTCTTTCTTCAGGTCAGCCTTGGTGCTCAGGAAGCCTTTCACTGGGCTGATTCAACTTGTGAAGCCAGAAGGAAGATTGATAATTTTTTGGGTTACTTTAGCTGTCAGGGAAGAGAACTGGCCCAGCACAGGGCTGGCCTTCATAGATGGTACAAGGAAAAGGAGAGGGGGCAAGAAGAGGGAAAGCATGAGATTACCATTCAAAAGTGGTCTGCTACTAGTTTATTTCAGGTGATTTAACCCTAAAACTCATCATTAACTTGAGTGAAATTTAAAAATAGTTAATATAAAACCAAGCATAAGAATGAAAATGCCTCATGCTGCTTTATTGTCCATGCACTGAGTTAGTCTTCATAATAAACAAACAGATTTTGTGGTCCTCTCATTCTGAATAATGTGCAGTGACCAACCTCCCAAGAGGCCCAAACTCAAATAATATCTTAACTGATAAGCTGCAAAAAACCCATTTTTTTATTTGTCTCAGAAAACTGCTGACTGGGACTGTCATATAGAGATGTTTACATTCAGAACAGTGGATAGATTCTGCCTTTCTTTCCAGATTACCCTGCATTTTCTGAGAGTGTGGAAAACAGCTGTGAAATAAGGGTGAAAAATATTGTTTGCTGGTTTTGAGTAAGTGCAAGTCTCTGTTCTGCTTCTCAGCTGGGCCGGAACAGTGTGTGGCAGAAAGCAAGATACCAACCTTCTTACTCCTGAAAAATTGCACAGCAATGGGTGCTCAACACCATAAATTAGAGCAGCCTTAGGGTGGCTTCTGTTTGTACTGTCTTCTCCTGATAGACCTTCAGCCTCCTGGATTCATATCCTGAAATCACAACCCCTACTGAGATGGTAGGTAAAGGAGAAAGAAAATCACCAAGTGGCCCACTAAACTTAGTCTAGGCCAGGCTAACTTTAACAAAGAGCAATAAGCAGCTTTGTCCCACAGCAGAACCTGGCACAAACAAATGATATGTACCTAAGTAGAAGAACTATTTACTCATTCATCTGTATAAAAAAACAAAGGCATCCACTGTTTGTGACTGTTCTCCAGATGAAGCCTCTGTAAATGATGTTGCTAGGGTCAGATCCAGACTCAGTGCTGTTGTGGAGACAGCAAGGGGAGCATTCTTAATGTATCAAATATTATGGCCTGTTGGCTGTCATTTCTCCTGTGAATAAATGACTTCTTGCTCTCACAGAACAAAGTCCTCAACTAAAAGTCCTCAGGCAAAAGTTCTGGGATGTGGGATGAGGCAGAACTGTCACTCAGTGATAATATGTCACTACCTAGAGAAGACAATTTATCTCCTCCCCTATCTCTCCCTTTCCTGAACATTTTTCATTTTATTACAGGAAAAGTTACTCCAGAAAATACGGTTTGGGTGCTAGACAGTGTCAGTCATGTCTGAAATGCTGTTAAAAGCAACACTGGAAACCAGAAGAGTTCCACATAGGGATCTGATTTCCTCATACCCTCTGAATGCCCTCCCTGGGGCTGCATGCATCTCATAACTTTGTAGCCTGGTTTGCTAAACTCACCTGAAGCATTCTTGCAGAGAAGTCATTTAGCCTTTCACTTGAGGAAGATGGTCTCTGATAGGGGAAATGGGGACAGAGGAGCTGGAGGGGAAGCTTGTGTTTCATACTGAAGGTAGGGCACAGCTTTGAGGAGGAAGGCACTGTTTCCATAGTTGCCCCTAAAGAACTTTTTAGGAAAAGCTAATAATGTTTTAGGTAGCCAGTGAAATGAAGAGAAATGTTCAGGCTTGTTTGCAGAGCTAGCTTCAGTGGAAACTAACATTAGGTTTCTGCAGGCTCCCCAAACCACAGGACAACAATAAATCCATAGTCAGACACCACAGAGTTATGCTCTCTTTAGCTCTGGTTTAGTGTGTTCTTCTCAGACCTGGCTTAGCAGGATTTTGGAATTATGCAATATTTTTATCACTTCACTATTGTGTTGCTTTGATAGAGGTATCTTCTTAAGCTGTAAAAATTGCCTGTAATTCACAGTAGTGCTAAAGCAGCCCATAAGGCTGGTACTCATATCTAGATGGGGCTGGGTATTATTTTTCTGTACCTTGTTTCATCCCTAGAGACCAAATATGTCTATAAAACATTAGAAAACTGTGAAAGTAATTTGAGCTCCAGGGGGTGATAATGCTATGTAAACTAAACAGGATGAAAGAGATCCTAGTAAGTATACAGACTTGGCTGTATCAGTTACAATGGTATAGATATAATTGCTTACGGTTCTAGCCTCAAACATAAAAATGTCCTGCCATTTGGTCATTCCACATTAAATAAACTAGAGATAGTTCTTTGATGTACTGATCTTCTCTTCCTTTGAGGGTATCTATTTAAATCTCGTAACACCTTGCCTGTAATAATGAACAGCGAGGATCTGAGTCTGCTTTCAGATTGGTGAGCAAGGTCAGATTGTAATCCCAGTACTAATGAAGCTGCATGAAGCCTTAGTGCTCTTCACTTCAGAGAGTAAAACCACAGCTCTGCCTACCACCGGCTCACAGCTCTTGAAGTCTGCTTTGTTTCACCTGAAGTTATCTCAAATAGCTTCTCCTACCCCTCCCCAAATGACCCTCAGCTCCGCACAGGCCAGATCTGCTGTTAACATCTTTTATTAATGCAGTTGTGTGAGCTGGTAGCATAATTTATTTTTTATGACACTTTTACACAGACAGATTCCTTAACATACTCTTAGTTGAAACATCAGCTTCTTCTGCCAGCATAGTTTGTTTCATCCAAGGATGGCTAAGGCATACTTGTCAATAAGCATCACATCTGCATTGGAAGGATCTCTAAGGAAGATGCTTTACCAGCACATCTTTTTATTTCATAACAGTGGGTCTTAAGCCAGGTTTGCATTTAGATGGCTCTGTCAGAACAGCAATTCTAGCAAACCCTGTTGACAGCCCAATAGATACATTGCATATTTGTAAAAGTGAGCTTTCTAATCAGTAAAAATCTTTAACTGAAAATGAAGGCCCATAAACTGAATCAAAGCATAGGACCTGCTGTTCAGAAGTTTGGGCATCAGTCCACTAAGGTAGTTTTGCAAAATTTACTTGTAAGGACCTGTTTTAGATAAAGTATTGTCAAGGCAGCATTTCTGCAGGATGCCTTAAGAGCAAAGACTTCATATCTGTGAACAATGATTTTCACAGTGTCCAAATGTTCTTGCAAAATTACTTTGGCTTTGTCTAATCTACATAAATTACTAGCTAGAGATAAGAAATAATCTGGGGGAAGCTTATGCTATTTATTTTGAATTTGATGATAAAGCTGAAAATTTAGGGACAGAACTTTGGTTTAGATCATGCCAAGGAAAACCTGAGGCATTTCAGCAAATGAAAAAAAATATATTATAAAACCTACTACTAATAAAATAATGTTGCCATATACTAAGAAAGGTGCACTGAAAAACAAGTTATTTCAAAATACTAGCTGAATCTTACAAAGTTGTTGGGGTTTTTGAAGTTTTAATCAAGGTTGTTTTTTTTTATCATATTCTTTTCCAGAATGACATTCAATTTCAGAAATAATTCCAGCCTCCTTTTATGGTGAATATATTATTTATCAGCAAATTTGTTCAGTACAGTTAGCTTGTTCTTGCTTTTTCATCTGGTGTTCAAGACTGAATTAAAGTAACGAAACCAGAAATTTTGCTAGAGGTTTGTTGGGTCAGGTTTTGTCTGTGGGATTTTGGGGGTTTTGTGTTTGTTCAGTTTTTGGTTTTTTAATGAAGTTTTTTTATGGTAATTTGTACCTAATTAACAAAAGAGAAAAAAAGCATTTTAATTTTTTCGACCTTATGAGACATTATGCAAGAATCTTTCGTTGCTGACTTTCCTTACAGGAAAGCACACACAAAGCTTGAGTTGCCATTTTACTCCTCCAGATTAAAAGCCTGTTGTTTGTTCTAAGTATTAACTTTAATAACAACTAATGTCACTATTTGTCATGGCAGTAGTATGATTTACTCTTCCCAAGTGCCTAGCACTAATCTATCAGATAGTTTCTTTCTTCCAGGTTCACACAAGAAGAGTATCCAAGATACATCTGAAAAGTAGTTAGCATTGAACTTTTTTTAGTAATCTATTTTATTTAACAGTCATTGGCATAAGATACTTGGCATAGGGTTCAGGTTCAACTCTGTTGCATTTAGCTTTTGGAAAGATTGCATGTCACTACAAATTAATCTTTGAGTATTGGTTAGATATTGATTTCAGTGGGATTGACTTCAGTCTCATTGATTTCATTGAGATTTGGGCATTTCTGGAAATCCCACTTGACATCTACCTACAAAGTTAAATGACAAATTTCCTTGGAAAACCATGGCTCTTGGTCAATAATATCACATTTTTAAAATGCAGTGTAAGTCCCTCTGTGATTTTAGGCAGTTTTGACAGTTCAGTCCATCTGACCACTCATTTAAGGTGGAATCAAACATATGTTGCCTGTTTTCTTAGACCTTGAACCCATGTAGGGTAAGACAATGCTTGGTCCATCTTCTGCCACTGGAAATTATTTGATATAGATCTTGTTCTTTAGTCTATTTTCCAATCCATATACACAGTTCAAAAGTCAGACCCGGAAAAGATAGCTGTTATCAAAGCATAAGTACATGCAAGTCAGAGATAGATAAACTATGTACCTGTATACAGGTCACAGGGAGTGCAAAGTTATAGGGATTATTTTAAACTTCTCCAAACTATTTCACATTTGGTAGGGAATGAAAGCATACATATAACTTGGTTTAATCAATGTGTAGTGATTTAGTAATTCACAGTAACCAGAGGATATTTCAGGTCTTAAGCTGCAACAATCAAACTTATATCTGGTTTCCAAATAATTTCAAAAGGTGTGCTTTGATCTAGAATTTAACCCAATGATGGTTGATGGATATTTGGGAAAGTTCAGAGCAATATGTGAGTTTCAGCTTCTAAAATATTCTAAAATATGAGAATATTTGAATCATGTGTCTGTACCCATCTTTAATGGTTTGCAGGTTTCCTTTTTGAGCTGCATTATTTATTTATCTATTTATTTATATTTTTGTGTCACATAAAGCTAGCAGTCTGAAGAAGGAGATAAAAGAGCTATGATAGCTTTCTGTGTTCTTTTATTGGTATGGTAACTAATGCCAGAACAATAAAATTTGCATGTTGTTGATTTTGAATGTTAGGCATGCCTGTGTACTAGCATGAAATGAAGACATTTTTATTGCTTTTCACAGCTCTGGTTGTGTACAAATTGCAGCACAATACTGACAGATCAGCTAGCAGTAGATCTAGATTGCACATCAGTTCAATAGGAAAGATGAGAAAACACCAGTACTCCTGCTGGATTGGATTCCATCCTTTTAAAATATCTGTATTTGATCAAACAGTATGGAAGATTGCACATCATAGAATCATAGAACAGTTAGGGTTGGAAAGGACCTTAAGATCATCTAGTTCCAACCCCCCTGCCATAAGCAGGGTCACCTCACACTAAACCGTGTCACCCAAAGCTCTGTCATATATACACAGCTTATTCCTGAGGTATTTCAGAAAGAAATTTCTGTTAATGTTTTCACTCTTGAGAAGGGAATTCCAAGGATCCAATATATACAGTTTTTTCCCCTCAGGAAAGGAAAAGAGAGAGGGAACAAGAGTGAGCCTACAAGTTGGTAAAAATGTTAAAAAAAAATAAGGGTTGGGGGAATGGGGAAGGAGTTTACATTTCTGTGTTTCCTAAGTAAACCCGTGATCACAGTCATTCTGTCTGTGTCCTGATGGCTTTTTATGGCCACAGCAGTAGACTGCTTGAAAAAACAACCAAATAAAAACTCATATAAAGAAATTAGCACATCTATTTATTTTTTTCCCTCTTCTCTTGCTGCCACTCAAGCCAACTTTCCTTTCCACTTGCCTGGAAGCAGCTGTGCTTCCACTATTTAATTGGAGAAGCAGTGCTGCTTCATATGAGTAGCATTGGCTTTTGGCAGCTTGAGATGTGTTAAATTCAATCAAAATATCCATGAGCAGCAGAGAAATCAGACATTTTTTGCTTCCCACTCATTACTTGTGAAACCTGAATCTTTTCCCAGGTAGCAAGCCCTTCAGCTTTTAATTTACTTTTTAACATTTTTTGCATTTAATCGAGTTAAGTTGAAGAAAGGTAACATTTTATATATTATATGCATTTGTGTCAATGAATGAGACTATTTTGAGAAAACTGCTTACTTCCCACCTATCATTTCCCAGGCTGGTATGTCATTGTTATGAAATGTCATGTCTCTTTGCAGACTGCCTGGAACTGATTGACATAACTGGAGAGGATGCCTTGGAACTATTTCATGGGAGTTGAGGGCATTTGGAAAAAACCTCACTTGTCTAAAAAATCACAGTTTGAAGGGGGGAGGGAATTAAATGTCTCGGCATAAAAAAAAAAAAATCATGTTTTTGAGGCATGTAAGGGTTTTTTTTTAAAAAAACTGTTTCATTTCCAATTCAAGATGATATTTCAAATTAAGGGAGGAAGCAGAATGCCCTTATTTCTCATTTTGACACTGTTTTCATGAATAAAATAGTGGATAAGTCTAGCCATTGGCTTAATCAGAAAATATTTAAAGTGCCTGGAGAAAACAGGTTGCATGATTTTGTCAAGGCCTTGTGCATACTTTTATGGGCAACATCTCTACGCGTCAATCCAAATATTCTACTCTGCACACATTTAAGTTAACAAGTTTTATCTCTCTAAATAATGTTGAATAATGGAGAAGGGACTGGCAGAAAGAAGTGAAATCTGTGTCATGGATTTGGATGTTAAAAAACGTTGAAAAAGCAAAGTTAAATCATAAAACCTGTCTTGTTCATCCGATATCAGAGGAACATAAGAGTGGAATGGATTGTGGAAAGGATGTAGTTGAAAGAGACATGGCTTATTAATTATTTTTTAAGTGTTGTCAGCTGCAGCACCCAGCACTCAGGTAGCTCTTCTGTAATCTATATCATATCTGAACCATCCTCCCTATGGAATACATTGACATCCAGACTGGCTTAATTCTCAGAAAAATAATCAGTAACAGCAGTGGGGACAGCTGGGGGCACACGAGTGGAAGAGGATGCTTCCATACACATCCAGTGCAATTAGAATGCATAGCAATGCAGGCAATTGGCCAAGGAAGATACAGCTAGACACCCTGGCACAAAGAGAAGAGGAAGAGGAAATACAGACTGTGGTCAGCAGTGGTCCTAGTATCACACAGGGCATCCCCAAGCCCTCAGTAGCTTTGAAGCTACCTGTCTTTGGGAGAGATTGTGAAGTGATGAAGCTTGCAGACCCAGTCTACTAGGATATTATTTAGTGAAATCATCATTGCTTTCTTCTCCAGACTAGGGCATCCATCCATGCATCAGGAAAGTACTCTTAGTGTGGTTCAGAATCTCTACATACACACTTAAATAATTTATTGAAATATATATTATGTGGCTGTTATACAGGAACACTTTGGTTTGTCATTGAATATGTATAAGGCAAACATTTTCCTTTAAATGATTGCCTGTGGATCTGCTTGGGTTTGTTGTACCAATCTGTATTTAGGACATGCTGTCCTGGAGAAAAACAAAAAAATCTGATCTGCAAAAAACTAACAGACAAGCAAAAAGCTTTTATGGAAATGTATAGGAACTGAAAAGTCATTTCCTGGTACAATACAAATTTGTATATTGTTTAGATTTTTAATTTACAATGCTAATATTAGTTAGATGAACAGAACGATCCCCATACAATTTTCATGTGTATATATTTAAAGCATTTCAAAGAAGAATGCAAGGATAAGAGGGAGAAAGCAGAAGGGAAGAGATGCAGATGTGATCTTTATGACTCAATGTTTTAAATTCTTTTCTATAATAGCTACAAAATCTCATGGGACCCAGTGTGTCTGCCAGGGGTGTAAAGGAGGTGAGAACTCGATCCAGACACTTTTCAAACCAATGAAGGGATCTTTTGGGATTGTATACATCAGTGTCTCTGTTCTAGAGGAAAATGATTGATTTGGATTTCTTTCTTAGACTGACAGATCCTGGTTCCCTCTAGAATCAATGGAAGTAGTAAGACTGCTATCATAAGTATTTAACTTAAACATTGCATCTACCTCTCTTTGAGTGTTTAAGGGGTCATAGGCTAACTGGTCTGGCAGACCTTGAATTAATTGCTCTGACTCATTCAATGCTTTCTTGAATTTCAGCTTAAGTACCCACTATTCATTCATCTTAGATGTCACAGGAGATAATCCCTCTACATGTATGTTTAGTCCCTTAAGCATATTCTTTAAAGGGAAGAACATTCACCTACAAGACAAGACAGCTGGAGTGAGGTGCTTGGACATATTTGTTCTTGGTGTAGTTGTGTCTTCAGTGAAATCTGTAAAACTCACTTTTGCTTCAATGGGAATAGAGGCTGCCACGGCAGAATGCTCGTCTGAAAACTATTCTTTCTGTCCACCTTCAAGAGTCTCAGCTGAATTCTGAAACAAAAACACCTCAATGCCCAACAGGAACTGGCATAAAATGAGCATAACTCTGTGAGCCAGGATGTGGTATTTATGAAAATAACTTTGATCAGGACAGTGTTTGCTAAAGGGAAGTGGATTGAGGCTGATGGTGAACTGATCAGGCTGATGAGAACTTTTGCACTGATTTTCCCACCCAAGATGGAAATTGCTGGAGAGATGGGTGGGGAAGCAACTTTCTAAGCTAAGGCAAGCACACTCAAGCTCTGCAGATCCGCCAAAATGAAGAAGTGGCCTCACAAGAAATTAACATTAGAGGAATTTCTGAGGCACAGCATTTTGAAATTTTGGCAACTTCATCTTTGCTCAGAAATTCACAGGCAGTCAGTGTATGTTATTGAGCTCCCCAGTACCTGAAGTCCTGCTGAAGCAAGAAGTGATGGATTGCAGCATCCACTGATCATCATACCTGATCTACTTAGGTATCTGGATGGTCCATAACTGGCCTCACACAGAGGACTTGGCTACTGCTGGTGCTGCAGAGATGAAATAGGTCCTGATGAAAATGTGGGATCATGAAACAGAGAACAGGATGAAACTTCTAGTAAATAGGAGAGGCCTCTAGAAATGTCAGTCCACCACTTGCCTACAGAACAAGAAAATAAGTAGGTGTGATAGATTTGATGGCTGTTCTGCCACTGGCACCTTCAACATTTTCCACCAGGTGAAAAACCTGACTGTGAGACATTTCTCAGGTGCCCAATAAAACCTTTAAGAATCTTGTTTTGGAAGAATCTAAGCAGAAGTGAACTTGATTTTTTCCAGATGCTTGTTCAGCTCTTTTTCCTGTTCTTTATATCCATATGCAATTTGCTTTCTCACTTTAATCTCAGAGGTTAATTTCTTACTCAGAAACAGTCCAAGAGAGCAAAGGTTCTCTTAGGGTGATGATGACCATGAAGTAGACTTAATTCAAGACTGTTGTTTGATCAGAGTGGTGTTATTAATATATATTCTTATAGTGTGCATGGGGTGTCAGTGAAATGCCTTAGATACTGTACCCTACACCAGAGGCATGAGTTCACACGTTATTCCAGATCTGTGCTGAGGGTTGCTCCCAGTCAATGGAGCTGTTAGCAATATTGGACTGTATTGTTCAGGCTGAGGAACCACAGACCATGATATGTTAACACCCACCCATCATTCTCTTTCATGCTTAGTTAGAAATATTAGCATGCCTTAACTGTACTGGTGGGCAAACAGCGCTCATACCAGCCATCTACTGTGTCACATTTTGTCACATCTGTAGCTATTTGACTTTCAAATAAATCATCTTTGTGATTTTATCTGGGAAGAGAAAAAAAGTAAAAGGAGAACTTGGACATGCCAAAGAGAGATCATGAAGTAAAATTGTAATATTTGAGAAAGAAAGGGCAGAGAGAGCTAAGTCTTTGGAGTACTTTCTATGCTGTATGTTTATGTTGAGAATCACTGATATTTGAGCAACAACTGAACTCTGTGTGTTCACAAAGAATCTGGAAGTGAGCTGCATGCTCTGGAGCATTCACCGTTATGACAAATTAGTGGAAATAGTGAATTCAAGCATGGGATGGATCATTGTCTTGTACAGCATGAAGGAGATTCCTAATTGATTTTGCTTGGTGTGAGAGGTCATATGCCAAAGACATGTAAAGTAGCCAGGTAAGGATCTGACCATACCCCTTCTAACTATGACTGCACATGCATATGTTATTTCATGTGACTGTGAAGACAGAACTTACACTTCAGCTCTGCACATAGTCTAGCTATTCTGGGAATGATGCCACAGGCAAACAAAAGGAAGTCCAAAGGGAAGAAAGAAATTATTTCTAAATTTCCATAATTCTTTTCATCTTCTATCCTAAAGTGAACTGTTAACCCCCTGCAAAAGATATAAAACTCCTTTTTTTCTCTTTATGTGAATTCGCCCATCCAGGAGAGAACAGAATTAATTCCCTCAGAGTTTATTATAGAATCATAGACTCATAGAACAGTTAGGGTTGGAAAGGACCTTTGGATCACCTAGTTCCAGCCCCTCTGCCATAAGCAGGGACACCTCACACTTAACCATGTCACCCAAGGCTCTGTCCAACCTGGCCTTGAACGCTGCCAGGGATGGAGCACTCACAGCCTCCCTGGGCCAACCCCTTCCAGTGCCTCACCACCCTCACAGGAAAGAATTTCTTCCTTATAGCCAATCTAAACCTCCCCTGTTTAAGTTTCAATCCATTACTCCTTGTCCTGTCACTACAGTCCCTAATAAGAGCTCCTCCCCAACATCCCTATAGGCCCCCTTCAGATACTCAAAGGCTGCTAGGAAGTCTCCACGCAGCCTTCTCTTCTCCAGGCTGAACAGCCCCAACTCTCTCAGCCTGTCTTTGTACGGGAAAAGCTCCAGTCCCTGATCATCCTTGTGGCCCTCCTCTGGACTTGTTCTAACACTTCCATGTCCTTTTGATGTTAAGGACAGCAGAACTGCACACAGTACTCCAGGTCTCACAAGAGCAGAGTAGAGGGGCAGGATCACCTCCCTCGACCTGCTGGTCACGCTCCTTTTGATGCAGCCCAGGATACGGTTGGCTTTCTGGTCTGCAAGCGCACACTGCACGCTCATGTTCATGTTCTCATCAACCACCACCCCCACGTCCTTCTCCACAGGGCTGCTCTGAATCTCATCTCTGTCCAACCTGTAGCTGTGCCTGTATCTATTTATTCTAAATAGATAGCGACTGGAGAAAAAAAGCCTTTTTTCTTTGCAATAACCTCTTCACTACGACTCTATACACTAAGGAGACAAATGCATCTCTTTATTGACATCTGGTAAATATAATAGCCATAATCATAAACAACGGTGTCAGTAACTGCTGGTGGTATATCTTCAGGAAGAAATAAGGAGCTAAGGTCAGTAAGTACGTGTTTGACACAAAACAAGGAGTCAAGGTAAGACTTAGGAACTAGAAGGTCTCCAGAAACAATTCTTCAGTTAGTGTTATTATTCTGAAGCAAATAGACATTTGTTCTGTATGGCTGGCTGCCAAAATGTGCTTCAGGAGCACAGCTTTGTCTAATAGGGTAGCTGAAGTCTTGAGGTAGCCTAAAAGAGTAGCAGATAAAATTTCATTTAAATATACTTAAAAAAAAAGAAGAAAAGAAAAGAAAAAAGAAAGGAGAGGAGAAGAGAGGAGAGGAGAGGAAAAAGAAAAGAAGAAAGGAAAGGAAAGAGAAAAGAGAAAAGGAAAGGAAAGGGAAAAGAAAAGAGAAAAGGAAAGGGAAAGGGAAAGGGAAAGGGAAAGGGAAAGGGAAAGGGAAAGGGAAAGGGAAAAGAAAAGAAAAGAAAAGAAAAGAAAAGAAAAGAAAAGAAAAGAAAAGAAAAGAAAAGAAAAGAAAGCAAAAGAAAAGAAAAGAAAAGAAAAGAAAGCATAATATTGTTATACAAGAATGCCAGAATGCTGTGGTATAATCATACTGAGTGTTAAAAGTACTGTAGGCCTAGTTCCTGGCTGGAAACTGATGTTAGGACTGCCCACCTAGGACCACACAGCTTAGCTTACCTTCTCTGCTGACAAGAAATGCTGGAAGCATGGGTTAAGATATAGCTATGACGTGGTCTTTGGAACAGGTGGGTGCACAGGTTAACAAAGCCCATATCATGATAAAGCCCAGGACTTTCCCAGAGAGAAAATGTAAGACAGATTTGTATTGAATTAGACCTACCTGGATGCTGAAAATCTGTCTTAACATTTTAGCCTCCCTATAAGAGCCAGCAGCAATGCATATTGTTGTTTAACATTTTCCCTGGCTTCCTGAGTGTCCTAAATAAGCTGTAATCAATACTCAACAGACGTTGTTTGGAAAGCCCCCGCAAAAGCGTGATGCAAAGCACTTCAAATGAAATACAGACTTATGTTCTGTCCACTCCCAAACTAATGGGAAATAACTACACCATTTCCTCTTGAGGCATTTTTTGCATGTCAGGATTTTCTAAATTGCTGATTGCCACCATGCCTGATCTTAATCCACAGCTGCTCACTGAGGAATGGAGGTAAGTGGCTTCCTCAAGGTTTCACAAGAAGTTCAAAGCAACATTTTGAACCAAGCTCAAGTCTCAGGACTCTTATGTATATTACCCATCAGGTTTTCTTCCCTCCCCTTACCTCTGGGAATGGAAACAGACCACAAACACCACACTTCTTAGAGCAAATTACCTGCTTTGTTATTCTGTCTTTCAACCTTTGCCATAAATTCCACTTCATTAACATTGGCTGAAACACCTCAGTGAGCTGCACTACTTGGGCTATAAAATGTGTCTGGCTAGTAGGCAGGAGAATCTCTTTAGTCACGACCATGCAAAAGAGCAGGATTAGAAGGCTCTGGCTGTTCTGACATGAATTGCCAGTGGACAGTAGTGAACACAGGTTTCTATTTTGGGGTTTTTTTTTTTTCTTTTGGCTGACCACCACTCTGTTGAAGTGGCAATGTCTCTCACCACATACTGTGGAAAAGCACTGCACTGATTGCTAGTGGATGATGATTTCAAATGGGTAGCCTGTGCAATGCTGCAGGTGAAATCCCATCTGGATTAAGTCTTTCCTCTCTGAGGCATGCCTCAGAGTGACAAGCTAGCCAGCAGCTCAGCCCATCTGCAGATCATTACTGGTATGTGTGACAAAGGAAACACCTGAGCAGGGAAGCAGAGCTGTGCATGGTGTTCACAGGTGTTGCTGTCTAGGGAACAGGGTGAGTTCTGGAGGGCAGCTGGAAAGCCTCAGACCACCAACGTTTTAGCAAGGTTTGACTGTGCACCTTCTGTGCAGTGCTCTGATAACCTAAGGGTCAGGTGCAGAAATGGGGGAGAGATGTTGAACTCTCATGAAGAATGCAAGAAAACAGATTAATTCTCTCATTTTGAAAGGGTATGTGATAATTGGATTCTGAAGTATTTGCGTTGGAACTGAAAATACTCCTCTGGAGAATGAAGTTTGTCCTGGTTTGGTATCTCAAAAGCAGTAAGGTACTACCACAAAATTCAAGAGATGCTTGTTTTATTCTGTTGGTGGGCCAGTCCACAGAACTGGAGACAGAAATGATCTACTGGATTTCCACCAACTTCAGAGTCTGTAGCAGGGGGGGGTTTAAAGAATACTTGTAGCTTTCCATAAGAATATGTTGAAATGCTGGGAAATGAGCATTCACCAACTCCAAACAGCTGTTATTTACAAAAACAGATAAACACCTTCCTTCATAGGGAGGTTGTATTTGCAGCTTTATTTATCAAGCCACTTATGAGAAAAACGGTGGTTTGTGCCTGACAGCACACAGAGAGCTGAAAGGACAGGTGTGAGACCAGAGATTTTACTTGCTTGGATTTTTCAGGATAGAGACAGTCTAAAATCCAATGCCACAAAACCACCACCCTTCCAAAACCCTGTGGCTTTGTAGAGGTCTCTGGTTTTGTTTCACTCATCTTCCTACACTGTAATAACAATATATCTGGGTTTTTTGTTCCTCTCCAAGTGAAGCATGGGAAACGTGAAGATTGATGTAGGTATATGTTTAGCTAAATTAAGGAAAGAGAACATGAGAGAGATAAACAAGCAATCAGTAGAGACAGCTACTGAATTTTGCCACCAGTTACATCTCTTGAAAGCTATCAGCAGCATTCAAATCTCTTTGATCTGAGAAAAGACAAGGCAGAGTGCACAGCTTCTTTATGCTCCTAAGCGGTTTTCCCATCAGTAACAACTATGTTCATAAGAATATTTGAATGTGAAAAGCACTGGTGAATTGGGTGAATCTTTATACTGAATACTTGGGGCACAAAAGCTTAAATTACACTCGATTGTTGCTGAACTACTGCTCTTCCACTCATCAGAGCCAGAAAAGGGACAGTGAGAGAGAACTGAAGAAGAAAATAAGATGGGGTGGAATAAATACCATAAGGAAAATGAAAACAAACTGTGAAAAGAAACTCAAGGAGTAAAGAACTGGGTCCTAACATAGAAATAAATAACACAAGGAGAATATGGTCTTCAAAACTATATGAAGCAGGCTGTTATTCCAAATTTTCTACTGCTCCTAAAAGCATTGACTTCAGCATTATCTTTAAAAGCAAGGAAAAAGAAAAAAATAAAAGTCTATGATAAATCAATGTCACTTAAAATAAGAAAGGTAAACTCACAGAATTAAAAGTCAGTGAGATTCACTTCCTCTGCAGAGAAAATACAAACATCTGAGAGACTCCTGTCACCATCTACAAGATACCTGAGCCATAAATAAACAAGTGGAAGCAAACAAAACAAGCCAGATAATGCATTACATAAGTAAATGAAGGTTAATAGGCCTTCTGGATTAAGCAAAAAAAGTAAGTGTCATGCGTCTTGAATTTAGTCATGTTTTTGACACTGTCTCACAAGATATTCAACAAAAATAAGTGAAGGATATGCTGACAGAGTATAACTGCTTGGGAAACTTTACAGAAAAAGTAGTTACCACCAGTTCGCTGTCTGACCAGAAAGATGGATTCTTCAAACTCTATCTTGGGCCATTATTTAGTTTAATTAATATCCTAGATGGCAGAATATTAAACCTTAAGATAATAATACTGACCATATAGTATTTCTAACCAGAGTTACGAAAATAGTTGGCAGTGTTCAAGGCCAGGTTGGACAGAGTCTTGGGTGACATAGCTTAGTGTGTGGTGTCCCTGCCCATAGCAGGGGGGTTGGAACTAGATGATCTTTAGGTCCTTTCCAACCCTGACTATTCTATGGTTTTATGACACCAAGCCAGGAAGTACTGCAAAGACTTTGAAGGATGACAATTATAGTGGCAAACTGGGAAAAGGACTGAAAGTGAAGAGGGTGCAGCTCAGTGTAGAGTGCAAGGTGGTATGCCTGGGTCTGAGACATGATCTGCAAGACAGCAGTGTGAATGGCAGAGCACCCATTCTTCATAAAGGATCTGGCTGCCAGAGAGAACATGAAATGAACATGAGTCAGGGGGGTCAGACTGTTGCCAAAAAGGCAAACATCTTACTGGATTTTATAAACAATGCTGGCATATCTAAGAAACATGAAATAGTCCTTCTGCTTTCTCATCACAGCTGGAGCACTGGGTCCAGTGTGGGGCACTGCATTTCAAGAAAGATGCAAATCAGCTGGAAAGAGTCCAAGGAGAGGAGCAAGAGCAATGAAGGGTCTGGAAAACATGACCTGTGAGGAAAGACTGGAGGCAGTGAGATTGTTTAGTCTACAGAGAGGCAATCTGGAGGGATGTATGATAAGTCTTCAAATGTTTAAAAGGTAGCTGCAAAGAGGAAAGTAATAAATCGTTGCGAAGATCCAAAAGAAGTAGCAGGCTTAACTTTGAGGAAAAGAGATTAAGGGTAGAAACAATGAAATGTTTTCTGTGATAATAACAGGATTGATTGGCTAAGAAGCCTATACAAACTCCACTGTATGAGGATTGATAAACAGGTTGGACAATCTGTCAAGAATAATTTAGGAACAGCTGATCCTGACTTGGTAGAAGGGATGGCCTAAATGATCCCTTGAGATGCCTTCCAGGCTTATTTCTACAACAGTATAATCAATGTGTAGAAGAAAGCTATTGATTTAAATTAATTAGGGCAGATGATGCAGAAAGGGACCTGGGAACTGAAATATTCATTCATAAAGGTTACAAAATTGTAAGTTACATGTTCATGACCTTCCCTTCCTTAAAATAAGATGTTCTCATAAGGGCAGGGGCAGATCTCAGACCTTATTAACATTTCAAGCACAGTAGAATTTGGGGATGTAGCACCCATGTTGAACTGCACCAGCTAACTTCAGAGATATGGGGTCCTCCAAAGGGGATACTGATTAACTGCTATTTTTTTGTTGTTTGTTTGCTGGGGGAAGGGGTTCTTATTTGGTAGTGAGATACTTGTGCTTAATCAAATATGCTTCTGGAAAGGTCAGATCTTATAGGAGCGAGGTTACTTACCAGTAATATATGTATCTCCATAATCTGATTCCAAATCTGGGTTTGTTTAAAATTATGAGTCTAAACATATTTAGAACACTTTTCCCTTCATCTTATCCAATCCTTTATTTTGTAACATATACATGAGTGTTTCACCTTCTCAACTAAGATACTTTGTAGAAGTCACTTTATCAAAAAGTCCTCCTGATATGTGACCGTCATTTTGTATTTTTACCTGTCCTTCTGATTCTTTTCTTGTCTTGAAATCTCTAAATACGCTTCACAGTGCATATGCTAGAGTTCTAATCAATAAGTGAGTTCACACCATTCGTGTGTTCTAACCAAGGAAACCAGGATTTTGTGGAAATTATGCAAGATTTTCAGAATTTGTATAGGTCTGCTATTTGACTTACAGTTGTTTGATCTTTAGAAGAAGCCCTGTTTCAATGAAATTTATAGAAATCAAACATAAGACCTGCAAAGTCATTGCCCTGCAAATGACTGTGTGCTATAGATCTCAGTATATGGCTCATGTTGGGTGCTTGTGAAATGCATCTATCAGCTACAGACAGTTACCTTAAAAGAGATCTGCATCCAGGTAGATGGTTTATAGACTGTCAGGCCACACTGCTGGTTTAGATTTGAGGAATTACTTTGGAAGAACAAGGCAGGTTCTATTTTTGACATTTCAGCAATGAGACCACTTGTACATTATGACCCAATTTGATTTACTGTAAGAAAATAAGAGTGCTGTAATTTGTAAGAGACATTTATTACATGAGTCAAAAAAAGCAAAAAAGGGGAGGGAGGGGGGAGAGAAAGCAGCTTAACGTCTCTGTCCATCCCCATCTGGTTTTATTTTAATCTCACTCTAGTCACATATGAAATTTTGCTTAGCTGTCTTCATTTTCTTAGTCAATCTTGATTAATGGCCTTCAAAGTAAAAATAATTGGCCTGCATCAGGCTTGTTTTATAACTCTTGTTCACAAAGAATGTGAAAGGCTGGAAAATGAGCCTAAACAGAAGGAATGCATTACGTTAGCCTTTGAGAAAGAGCAGTCCTCCAGTTGTGTTTCACTGTGTATTTTTATAACAGGCGCCTCCTTGACTGTCCATGATATTGCAGATATGCAGTGCCAAAAGCTTTTGTATACTTCATCAGGCTGACCATGTCACTTCACAGTCTCCAGCAGCCACATGTGCAGAGGCAAAAGGAGGGAGGCAGAGCCATCCCCACAAGGCAGAGCACCTCAACATGGGCTCCACAATGTGGGGCAGGCACTCTAGGAAGATGAAGGGATGCTTTCGTGCAAGTGCCCTCTAGTTGCTGTGGTCCTGATCTTAAGCTTCAAGAGAGTTGCCATGCAATTTAAGAACTGTGGATCTCCCTCAAGCACAGAAAAGCAGTCATCTGTTGATTTTAGCTGGGGTAAATATGGTCCTGTGGCTTTATAATTACCTTTTCTCCCTTCAGTGAATGCAGTCCTGGTAGAACAATCAATGAAACTGATTATAAAATTCGTATTTTTAAAAATCTTTCATGTTATAAAAGACTGCAACAATTCAATGAGCTCAATTTATTTTTAAATAAACAGAGTATGCGCTCATTTTTAAGGAAAAAAAGTGCAGATTTTCTTTGCATATCAGGTAAGGACCTGATATGGAAAGTTAGTTTCTGCTGGGACAAGCATTGTTTTGAGCTTGCTTTATTGCTGTCAGAAAGTTAGGGTGTTTCAATCTAGTCCCTCTTCTGTGTAATGTATAAAACAGATTATTGTGCTTGCATGATTATGGCAAGATTCATTATTATGTCCCACTTACCAAAAAGGAAGTCAACTTTCTGTTGCACGTCTTAGGCATGAAAACTATTACTTAGATGTTAACCAAAGAGAAAAAAAGTTCCTCATTTTAATTATTTGTGTTAATGTGGGAATATTTGTGTATCTCATGATAGTCCTGTGAAGTTATTATGCCATTATACTTATTTCCTTGTATAGTTTTGAGATAGGAACAGTTTATGCTTTTCCTGATGCTTTTCATGTAACAGCCTCAACATATGAACTGAACTTCCATTAAGCTTCCTAAGATTTCTCTGGAGTATGCATGTGATATACTTAACGATACTTTTGCCAGACATGGCTGGATCCAAACTTGGTCTGGAGAGAAACACTTTTCCCAGAGTAGCTGAGACCAGCTGCTGAGTCCTGTATCTTCTCCCAGCAAAGCAAGCAGGGGTTACACAGATGGTATTTTCATGTCAGTGTAGATCAAGCTGAGCATTAACCTCATGGCATGGACCAAAATCAATCTGCAGGGCTGCCTGTATTTGGTGGGAGAGGAATGTATGTTTTCTTCTTTTCAGAAACTGGCATGCAAAATACAGATATCAAGAGATCCCATTCCCCACACTCCAGCATTTTCTATGCTGTTTTTTAAACAGTTCATGATGTATTGTAACCCAGACAACTGACCTTTAACAAAGCACAGCCCCACCATAACGCTCCTTTTAGATGCCTCACCAGCTTTTGGAAAGTTGGTTTTACAGCAGCTCCTGTTAGACCCAGGGCAGGTAGCCAAGGTACATGAAGAGCAGAAAGCAGCCTGCTGTGATCTCCCTCTTACTGCAATGTGTCTGATTCTTCAGCTACAAAGTCTTCTCAGTCCCTAAAATCTTTACTTCAGGAGAATTCTGGACCTTCTCAAGAACTGAACAGAGGAGAGACACCTTTGCCAGACATATGCTTGAGAAAATGTCACCAGCTGAAGAAACAATAGTACAAACTCCATAACATTTGAAACTAAAAATTATGGCAGCACCCTCTTTTTCCATGGACATGTTTTTCAAGGATTAATCATTCCCAATCATAAAACTTTTGGTTCAGCTTTTCTTGGGCTACACCATGTCATTGCTCCTATTACCTGTTCTTTTCATTATTCACTCCAGCCACTTCTTTTGTCATAAATTTAACAAAAAGTAAGCTTTTGGGGGTAAACTTTCCATAAATTTCCTTTCAAAATTGCTGTTGTTCTTTAAATAAAGGGAAGTTTTTCATCTTACCTGGAAGATGTTATATCTCTTTTTTTTTTTTTTAGAACTAGTTTGTTTGCTTTGTGGAAATAAGCAATTTTGGAGTTTGTTTGCTTCCGTTTGACTTGAAATGAAATTTTTCTTTTGGATTACTTGTTTTGATTTGATCAGCAGCTCTCCCGGCCAATTACTTGCATAGTTCAATTTGTTACTGCCTATGTAAAGCTGTCTGAGTTTTCTGTTACACTGCTCCTATATGACAGTGGAAAATTACTGAGAACATCATCACATTATCTTACGAATTGGTGATGTATTTTGTCTTCTACTGTGTGTAGGAAGTGTAGTAGAATTAGGAAAGGTACCCAGACAAGGGTAGCAGATATCCACAGATAATGTATGGCTTTTTTATGCAAAGAGATTTCAGTTTAAAAGAAATAGCATTTTGAGGATATGACAGAGGTACATCAAGTCATGGATGCTTCAGAGAATGTAAATAGGGAGTTCACTGTTTCTCACAACAGGAGAATGAGGGGAATGCACTGGTGCTACCAAGCAGCAGATTTAAAAGAAAGGGAAGTATTTCTTCTGTACCAGCCATTTTGTATCACACTGCTCTGCAGAGACCAAAGTTTGAAGTGGATTAGTAAGAAATTACACTTTCTTATGGTTTGATCATAGAATCATAGAATAGTTAGGGTTGGAAAGGACCTTAAGATTATCTAGTTCCAACCCCCCTGCCATAAGCAGGGACACGTCACACTAAACCATGTCACCCAAGGCTCTGTCCAACCTGGCCTTGAACACTGCCAGGGATGGAGCACTCACAACCTCCCTGGCCAACCCCTTCCAGTGCCTNATAAGCAGGGTCACACTAAACCATGTCACCCAAGGCTCTGTCCAACCTGGCCTTGAACACTGCCAGGGATGGAGCACTCACAACCTCCCTGGCCAACCCCTTCCAGTGCCTCACCACCCTAACAAGAAATAATTTCTTCCTTATATCCAATCTAAACCTCTCCTGTTCAAGTTTGAACCCGTTACCCTTTGTCCTGTCACAATCAGATTGAAACAAATGTCAAAGGGAGGTGGGCAGTTCTTCCCTGCTGCTGTTGCTGTTTCCCTGCAACTGGTTCAGCTTCATGAGCAGGACCTGGCTGGGGGCTGTCAGTCCAGTGGACTGGCTAGGACATGTGTTGCCTTGCTGGGAACACTGCTGCCTTCAGACACTGTGTAGCCCAGCATCAGCATCCTGCTTTTCAGATGTCGGAGAGGCAAACCAGTGACTCAGTGACCCATGTGTGGTTCCATGCTGTGCCGAAGGACTTTACATGTGTGAGGTAGCACAACTGTGTTGTAAATTTTGAAGAAACAGGGGGATAGAAGTACCAGGGGAAAGTAACACATAGTTTGCTATGTCTGCACAATGTTTACTTGAAGATGAAAAATAAATACCTAATTATTGGAATGGGAAAGGAGGAATAGCCATACACAGTTTCTGTGAGAGTGCTCAAAGGCTATCCCACTTCTTTAGTTTTATTCTTTGAATAAGAGCTTCTCAGAACAGGATATCTGAAGGGAGGTGGTGTACAATGAGGAATGATGAAACTCATATACATATTTTTTGTATAATCTTTTCATAATTCCAGTGCTCTACATGAACCTGTGATAGAAGTGGGCAGCAGAACAGTTGAGAATGGGGCCATTTTGTATTTTATAGTTTACAAATTAATTTTGTTTCATATTTCTCCCCCCCTTCTAATTGGCATACCTTCTTTTCTGGAAATTGATTTTTCAGTTCAAAGCAGCATTCAAAGGAAAACGAAAAAAGAAATTGAGGACATTTTGAACCCATTTACATACTTCTAAAGAATTAATTCACTTTTTCAGAGAAAATGAGAGAGAAGTATTTACATTTACTTACCTCAAAAGAAGGTATGAAAAAGATTTTTTTTTTTCGTCCAATTTTACTTATGATGCATTTTGGTTTTTGCTGAAGGAAGTCAGCACTTTTTTACCTCTGTCTTATAGGACAGAGGTAAAAATATCTAGAATTTGCAGGTAATTGCATGAGGTATGTAGGTATGTACTTAGAATACTTACAACTGCTTGATGTAGGAGTTGATCTTGCCTTGCTCTTTTTCCACAAGAACATTTTGAATTATTAAAATCTAAGGATTTTGGTTTTGCAGTGCTGATATACTTACCTACATGTGAGCAATAGACTTTCTGTAGACATTGACAAACAACCTGTGACATGCAGTCATTTCTAGTTAATTTAAGGTTCAGAAATGAAGTCTTCATGCTAGCAGCAGATCATTTGCCTCTTAGAATTTAAAAAGTTAAAATTGTAGCTTATGGTGCTGTTGGTATAAAATGTCATGATGCTTTCCTTGGATGTGAGAGTGGATACTAATCTGAAACTGCTTCTGTTGTTTGCTCAGGCTGAACCCTACAATGTGAAAATGTATTTATTTGTTTGTCTAAAAAGATTTAGGATTGCACATCATCTTTATCCATCGTAAATATTTTGTTGCATACAGTATACTAATTATTGTTGAACTGAAGTGTTTTCCTAGCCCCAGTGGCATAATGGAAATTATACTTCAAAGTGCATAATATTCTTGGAGAGGGAATATAGACTTAGTAAAGAACATCATCATTTTGCTATAATGGTAACGTACCTATTTACATAATGATAATGTACATATTTACTGCCAAGAATGTTTGTTCTGCATTAGTGTTAGTAGTGTAGCAGGGAGAATTGTGAAATGGAACTTCGATTTGTGTCTGGTAGCTGTTGTCTTGCAGGGACACAAAGAGGGGAGAGCAGGAGATGGGGTGTTTCTGGGAAAAAATAAAAAAGGAAAAAGGAGTAAGGTTATGTGCTAAGCTTGCATTGTGTACGAGATCAGATCTGCACATGCCCATTTGCTTTCCTTTCTTCTTTTTTTTCTGAAGGACCTTGTCTGTTAAGTAAGTGAAAATCCTTTGTGAGATTCCTGGCAGCAGGCATCAAAAAGATGCTAAAAGTCTATGTAAGCTGCGTGCTCTCTCTTTGAACACATTCTCAAGTAATGCCACCGTTGGAATCATTTAATCTGAGAGATGAAAAAGAAAAAAAAATCTACATTTTTGGTTTCATTTCAAAACCTGTAAATCTCTGTATACATCTAAAGAAGTGGGAAATCTTACTTTTGGAGGAGACAGGAAAAAAAGTTAGGAGACACTGTTTGGTGAGCTGTCATATGTTTTCTGAACTTTTTGTAATAGGAAGAATTCTCTGAAGAGCCCCTTTCTTCACTCCTCTAACAAAGGCATGTCCCAGTTTATTAAAAAATCATACACAACAATGCTGCCTGCCAGGTTTTATAGCCCTAATGAAAATTTGGTCCGGAGCACAAAAAATAGCTGGAAAAATGCCTGAAATTTCCCTGTCGCAGATGTTTCAACAGAAGGTGCTTGCATGCCATTCGTTAATGTAATGCCATACGGGACTCGGTATGACCACTGCAATAACCAGTAAGTAACACACGCAGTGTGCGCATCACTGCGCCAAATTTTCCGTCTGTTGTGTGGGGCTTGTATCCTGTGGATTGAGACGTACCTTGATAAAACTGTATTGTCATTGAATGATAATATTTGTGGATCACTCTGCTAGAAAACATCCTATGAAGAATGTGGGAGGTCTGTGTAAAGAGTCGGTGCAGCTCATTGGCATTGCAGTCAGTTAGGAAGGATGGGAATGTTAGTATTTATGCCCCTTTTTTTAGCCTATCTTTCAGATGCCAATTTACAGGAGCAGCACTCCAGATATTAAAGCACTTTCTCTTTGAGAGAGGCTGTTGAATTTTAATCTCAGGCATTATGTAATTAAAAGGAGCATGTGAAATACAGCAATTATCAATACAGTGGAAAAAATTGCACAGACATAACATTCTCCTGGGATAATTATTTTTTATTTTGTAAGTTTAAGAGAGGAATGGACTGAAAGGAAAAGGAGAAAAACACCAAAAATCTTGAAATACACTGTACTCCATCAGCTTCAGTTTTGTATCCTGAAAGGCAGAGAAGCTCCTAATTGACTACAAATATTTCCCTGTGCACACAGACAAATATTGTCTGTGGTGGTGTGGCTTAGTAGAGCTGGGAGTTGTGTGTACGAATCACGCACCCTGTAGTGAGGATGTACATAAGAGCTTCTCAAGGACCAAACGGTCACCCTTACAAACATTTCTGCAAGGATTAAATCTGCTAATGACAAGGCAGGTAGAGAGGCTTTTGTGATCTTTTATATTCTTCCTCTCTGTTCAACAATAGGATTTCCTGGACAGTTGCTGTCCCTTCTGTGCAACAATGACCAAAGCAGGAAAAAGTGCTGAGTCTGATTTGCCTAAAATTTGAGTTTGGGTTCAAGGTTGAGTAAGGGCTGAGATTCAACAGAAATAAGGCTTTTGCCATCAGCTAGAAGAATAATAAAGGTACAATCAGGTTTTGTTAAGCATGTCACAGATTTTATTCTTATCTGAAATGAATCTGAAAAATCTCTATGGGTTTGACACAGAAGCAAAATCACTGAAACAAATTCAGTACCTGGCTTGTGAAGCTACATTCAGAGAACTTGAGTTCACACCTCATGAAAGACGAGGCTTTGTCTGTAGTGGTCCTAGTAAACTTATATCCTCCCCCATTAAATCCAGATAGATTATTTATGTTGTTTCATTTCCTTTAAGTGTCACTTCTTTTCTAAGGTAGAACTAAATATAGATGTTTCCAAGAATATGTAAAACATCACGAGTGGAAGTAACAGTGGTATCTCCAGACAAATGGCGATCACTACATCACAATAAAGATTGTACATTTTGTCTGCTAAGCACTATTGACAGGACAGTGCCACTGGGTTTGGGTTTGGTTTTTTTCTTGCTATTTTACTTTGTAAGTGTTTTCATGTACAACTTTTCATTCATAATTCAAAGCTTAGATCTTCAGATTAGGTCTCTTCCAGTGGGTTTTCATGACACTGTGGATTCAGGAGAATGCCCAGGACATTCCTATTCAGGAAAGCAATCTATCTTTAATGATGCCATAGCCAAGTTCACAGTTGGGCTTGCTGCTGCTGCCAGGGAAGGAAGAGTTGGGGTGCATCCGGTTTTGGCTCCTTGCAGAGTCATCAGCTGCCCCTGCTGTGATGTCAGCAGCAGAAAGGACCAGGCAGCCCAACTCTTTGATGCTGGTCTCCATCTCGATTCAACTTGTTTGAATCATTCTTCTGGTGGCAGGAATGCCCTGACCCTCCTCAGATTTGTGCCATGCCAATGTTGAAATATCTTGAGTGTGCTCTGCCATCAAAGAAGAGGTTTTCAGAGCTCAGGAATATCAATTGCACAGGTTGTTCCTGGGACTTCTGTTTGAAAATTACATAAAAGCCAACATAATCTCATCATGTGCACGGTTAGCCTAATCTCATCTCAGAAACAGTCTGTAAGAAAGGCAGAGAGAACTGCCTCTAAAGCCTTTGCAAACTGAAACTCAAGAAACTTGTAAACAAAATGTAATTGTATGAATGGAAAAAACATAATTATCCAACCTTTCCTTTGATCTGGGAAGAGATCAGCATTATTAGAATAGATTAATTGCAGTAAATCAACGGTATCTGTTGGCTGTACAATCATTATTATCTATTTTTCCTGGATATAGAACTGATTGAATTTGCAAATCAAATTTCCCTACACTGTATAAATTTTTTTTTCTGGAAGTTAAAGTAAATGGTTATTACAGAATCACACTAAAGGAAAAGTATGGGGAGGTGGAGGAGGAGGAGGAAGAAAAGCAAAGAAAAGAACAGGAAGTACCTTGATTAATGCCCATCAGGATGAATCACTCTGAAAGGATTTTGTTCTAGCCTGGTGTATCAGAAAAGAGGTGTGATGTTTTACTCCCCTAAGCATGTGCTTTTGTAAGCACACACCTGCTCTGTTTTCTCACTGGCTTCAGCAGGTAGACTCCTTTTTATATGGCTTCTGGAAGTACATAATTTTCTTCAGCTGATTTAATGAACTTGGACATCATTAAGGGGTCAGAGAAATCAGAGGTGGAAATGCCACACAAACCATACCACCCAGGGAATTCTTTACCAAGCAGAACAATACCCCTATCCAAAATTGCAGAGCCATTAAAGGTGTCCTCAGCTTCCAACGCTGTTCACAAGTAAAGTAACCAAGGACCTGGGAATGATCCTCTATGAAACTGAGTAAATCTGGCAGCTACAATACCAGGAAGGGCTGTTGCAAGAGCCCTGCCCCACCCAGTTGCTTGCATAGGAAGCTAAGTGCAAGGGCAGAGCTATCATACATGGGCTGTGCATGCACTCTGGAGGTTAGCTCAGAATCTGTTGGATGTGAGGGCAAGCCTTGGGGGCAGGGTTCCCATTGCTCCTTCATCCTTTCCTTCCTTCTGCAGTGGCTGGTCTCTGTGGTGTGACCCATCATGAAAAGGCAAACAAGCAAAATCATCACATAAAGTACTATATTTCCAACCCCGGCTGAAAAAAGACCCAGACACCTCCCAGCGAAGCTTGACCTTGAATGTATCATTCAGCAAAATCATTCTGTGAACAGAGAGGTTAAAGTCACACAACAAACCAAGGTCCTTTTTCTGCTCTCACTTGCAGGTTACAGAGCTTGAGAACATTTCTGATGTGTTGATCGCTTTTCTCTTTGGAATTAATTTTTCCCCTGGTGTCTCTTCAACTCATTTGCATTTTTGATTATTATACACAACTTTCAATTCTGACAATGCAATGCAGTTTCAAGCTGCTCCTTATTGTGTCTGGTTAGGGTGCACTTTTTCTGGGGGAGTGAGTCTCCAAAATCCTGTGTACATTTATTTGGTACCTGTGTATTGCTGGTGTGTAGATCTGCTTGGATGTTTCTCATCCATATCACCCTAAGGGGGGTCTTTTGCACAAACTTGGTGCCCATTCGTGCATGTGTGAAAGAGCAAGACAAGGAGAGAGTAAGGTGAGGGATTGGTTTCATTGATTAACCCTGAGACTGCCTTTAGATTTGCCTGTTAACAACAACAAAATATTTACTCTGTGGCAGCAATTTCCTTCAATACACTGCACTGTGGTGAAGTCCCTGTGATGCATTTTGACAAATCATAATTCATTTGCTGAAAGACTAGTTTGTATATAAGAACTACTATATACACACTGCAAATTGCCAGCCTTACAGGACATTCATCTTCAAGAGCATATAAAGAATCTCATCCATCTCTTTGCTAGTGCAAGGCTGTTCCTTTTAGGATAATCAATAGTTTACTGTACATTTCTAGAGCATTCAAGATATGATGCTTTCACAATTTATTAAGAAAATGGAGATGAGAACATTTATAGATTTTTATTCCATTTCATCTACCCTGCACTTAAAATGCCCACGAATAATTTTTTTTTTATTTCTGTACTTTGCCTACTTAATTCTCTGCACCAAAAAAAGATTTTTTAATTTTAGAATTCCACATCATAGCTCAGAACTTTCATCTGAAATAATGTTTTATTTTTCTACATACAGGTGGCAAGCATTTCTAATTTTGTTCCAGCCAAACGCAACATCTGAAGCTCTTACACTTGGAAACTAATCTGGACTGCAAAGAGTTTACTTTTTGGACAAGAAATGACTGGCAAGAAAAATGGATATCAAAACCAGAATTGGTTTTACCAAACCATCAAAAACATTCTAGATTGGTAATGTTCATCCTTGTTTTGATTCTGCATATGACAGTGGTATTGGTATTGGTTATTATAAAATGGCCTTATGGAACAAGCAAATCTTTCAGACTTAACTGATAATTATCTCATAACGAATCATATCATCAACTGCCGTTACGTGTATTTTCTTTCCACTCACTTATTTTATATAGTTTCTATTCCATCACTTCAGAGCATCTTACTCTATAAACTATCTTGAGAACTATAATATTACTTGTATGCTATAGATGTAAGACCTCGGAGACCATCATTTTTAAGCCATGTTCCTGAAATCTTCACAAAAAAACCTCCTTTATTGCTTAGATCCTGATATTAAAAGGTTGGTAACTGAAAGGTAAATATGAGAAAGCATGAGGGAAGAAGCAATGGAAAAATAAACCCTGCAAATACAGTGTATATCTACATATAAAGTAGAAGTATGAACAAGTTCTGGCCTATAGCATAGTACACAAGGATAGTAAAAATACCATTAAAGAACAAGAAAAGTACTGGAGGTTGTATGCACTGTCCTAACAATCAAGAGTTTTTATTTACAGTTTTCCAAATGATATTGCCTATCTGATTTAGTAGTATTTTTGTTATTCCCTGACTGTTCCAAGGCTGGAAGGAAGCAGATCTGGAAGGAAGCAGATCTACACTTCTCTGTTCATTTGGCTTTTCAAACATATGGTAATACCGCATGTACAACTGCACAATGTATTTACCCCATCTGCATATTGTATTCCAACTTGCTGGCTAACAAATGGTATATACTACATATTATTCCAGAGTTTAAAAATAATAGAAAAATTATACTTGTTAAAAAAAATTGTGCACAATATTAAGGATCACCTGTTAGTATTTCTGGATCTAGTGCAAAGTTGGTACAGCTATGTAAGTAACTCAAACATTTAAAAAGGTTTAAGACTGTTTGTTTGGTTGATGGAGCTATAACTTATCTAGCCTTCATTTATTTGGGAAAATTACTCTTCACTAACTATAGCAGTTGATTTTTCATGTGTTTCCTGGAGATGTTGCATTTCACTGGAAAGAAACCTTAAGGCTATCAAAACCAAGACCTTTGTGTTGCAAGCCACCAATGGACCATATGAGCGAGTCTTTTCTGTACTCTTCTTTACTTTCTTGAGGCAACCATGTACCAATTTACCAGAGAGATCTTTCCAGTATGTATGCTTCCCCTGCTGAAAACATGATAATGCATACCATAGTCTCCTCTTTTTTTTTTTTTCTTTATTCAGTATCATCTTTTAACTCAGTCATTGTGAGACTGACTGACACTGCCAAGTCCCCCTTTTCTGTCACCTCCTGTTCATGACTTTATACATCCTAGCAAGCTGACTTCAGGACAAACTTATAGGATTCAAACCTATGCAAATATGTTGGCTGGTGCCTCCTTCCATTCAGCATCAGAGCTCACTGCCCTTACCTCACCAGTTAGCTCAGTGTCTGTGTCCTAAAGGAGCACTAAATGAGACACCATGATATATCATCTCTGCCTTCATATGAAAATGGAGGGTGAGGCTTTCTTGAAGAGGTGTACAAGGTGTACTTCACTTACTTCTAAGGAGTGCTGTACCATAAATGTTTACCAGTGGAAACCAGCCACCCAGCACTGGCACTGTCCCAGACTGTTCCTACTCCAACCAGCCACACTCCTTACTTGTCACTGATGGATTCACGGTGTGTGTGCAGTGGATGACTAGTGGTGGCTTTGTGTTGCCAGGGCACGATGCCACGGAGCTGTATTTCCCCTCCACATGGCCTCCATTTGCCTTTTTCCGCATGATTATCACCCATCTGTTGCCCTCTGCCACGTGTGGGAGGGCAGCAGATGGGCCAGGAAACTGGAACACGAGAAAGCAAGTTCCTCAGAGAGAAGAGAGAAAGCGTAAGGTCAGAAGAGGGATTATCAGCTAGCTCCAGGCAAAGGAGTGCTCCATGAGTGGGTAACTCACCATCCACAGAAACCCAAGAAAAAGCAATTAGGCAAAAAGAACACCAGTCAGAAGGCAACATTTTTACTGGCTGAAAAAGTTAGGAAGTTCTGTTTGATGCTGTCACTCTGATTGTTTATTCTTCCTGAAAGACAAAGAAAAGGCTTTCTCTTACTAAGCCACCATATGATACAAAACAATCAGGCAAGGAATAAATGCCTTTTACTTCTCACCTGCAGAACCATCAGTTTCATTCAGTTTGTTGACCTACCTGTAAGGACTGTAGTATTTATTTACCTACATGATACATTGCTGCAAACTCATAGCATAAGGCATACATAACAAATACAGCCATTTCTCTGTGTCTCTTCCAATCTCCAGCTGTTGCTCTTTACCTTTGAGGTTACAGTACATGCGGCAGAGACCAAGGTGATCTCTACAAAGCCATCACAGTGCCTTCAGCATTCGTAGTCTCTCTAATAGATTGACAAGGAAAATAACAGAGTTGAATTAAGTGTTTCCTAACTAATATTGTCTTTAGCTGCAGGAAAAGATCAATAACGGTCCATGCATGTTGCCAAGATAGAGGATGTTCTATATGTAGAAGCCAAGCCATGTTTCTGCAGCAGTAATTCTACTGGATCTTCATCCTCAGATGCTTGTTGACATTCCCATTGCTAATAAACATCCTCTTCAAAAAGTGTGTTGGCTTTCTCATTCTATGTATTTATTTTTAACTGACAATATAAAGAATAACTTTGAAGCAATTGATGTTTTAGCAGGGGCAGCTTCTGAATCTGTATCCTTTTTATTTGTAGCTATCAGTGTCATGCATATGATTCCAGTGAGAAATTAAAGTTTATGCTCTGAAATGTGCTTATACTAGATGCTGATTAAATGAATATTTCAGTGTCCATCCAGCATCAGGTAGAAATAATGTATGCAACTCCCATAACCCCTCAGAAAGGACTCTCACAAAGTTTTTCTCTGAGAATATGCAAACCCTGTTCTCATTTTTGTCTTCACCTCTTTCACTTGCCCAGGCAAAATGCAGATAGGGGAGCAAAAACTTGTGTCTTTGGACAATATTTCTGAGTTTTCTTCCTAATTATCAGGATTTCCTAAATGCCAGAATTTCTGATACTCTGTGGAGCTGTCATCACGTTGTGAAGCTGAGTATTCAGCAAGTACTCAGTGCATATGCAGTACATCAGAGAATCAAGTCTTCACTCAAAGGAAAGTAAATGCAAGGGAAATTTGAATCATATAGGAGGGGAACTTGAGATACAGGTGTCAGGAATCTAATGAGAAGTAATAAAGTAGCGTTCAATGGAAAAAAAGAAGGCACAACTTTAATATGTTTGGAAGCATCCAATTAAAATTAGTGATATTTTCTTGAATGGCTGCATGTGTGTGTGTATGATATTTGTAATTAACATTGATTAATGCTTGTGATTAAGGGCTGAGGATGCAAGGCCTTCAGCATTGAACAAGATCATGCATCTTCAGGTGTAAATGAATTGCATGCTACCTTCAAATCATATTGAGTGCTGAACACAAAATTTACCCTGATTTACTTCTACAGGAGGCTTGAAGGAGCAACCTTTTTTCTTTCATATGATTAGCAGTAGCCACAGTGGAGCAAAACTGACCTACAAGAGAGCTCTGTGTGTGCCACTGCTCTGGGTGATTTGGGGAGAGGGGAAAAAAGGGGAAGTCCTACATGGAAGAGTCTCATCTTTTATACCCTGAATGTAGCAGAAAAGGAACTTGAATTTGTGTCTTCCTTGTTCATGACTGATGGCAAACCAGCCCTCCATCTCCTCCCAGAAAGCCTGGTTAGGAGACAAAAAGAATATTTCCAGTGAAGTGTCTTTACCAAATGTATTGGCATTGGACCTGGGGGCTCCAGGCATTAGAGGTGGAGAAAGACATGAAGCAAATACTAGCAGTCAGCTGGCCAGGGGGCCCCATTTCTAGCCTGGGGTCACTGCAACTTGTTGACACAAGCCATTTTATAATGTTTTTGAAAAGGTGGAGTTTTTTCCTCACCATGTTCCACTGGAAAAAAAAAATACAACTTGAAACTCCGAAGGCTGTGAGAAAGTTGAACTTCTGTCCTGTGCTCAGCTCCCTGAGTGATTTCTGGATGACAGAGAAAGTCAGCCATGCTTCAGGCCATGTCACCACGCAAGCCTCTGCATCAACAAGAAAGTGCCTCGTCTCTAATCAGTGCTATGATGCAAAAGAGAAATCTCTGGCTTCTTCCCATGCTCTGTAGTTAACAGAAATCTGTTCAGATGTTGAATTTCCATGCAAATAACCCCCTCAGCTGCAACAGTCAAAAGAGCGGAAAATACAGGAGACTCTTTGGAGAGTTAACACCCAGGCCCTGTGAACATGAAGATGATTATTTTCCTCTACAAGGCTTTTTCACATGTGATAAGCTTGGCATGTTGCCTTGGTTAAGTGTCAAGCCCTGAATGTTTTTGGTTTTGCCCTGGTGGTCCTGAGGAGTTACTGGAATACTTGTTGGGCCTGCTTTATATCACTGTGTGCACTGATAGTGACATTGAGAAGAAACAGGTAAAAGAGTGGAAAGGGGATCTGGATTTTCTCTTGTTCAATTCTGATAGCAGTCTCCCTGTCTGCTCAGGCAGCCCTACAGCTTCCTTCAGTCTTTCTTTGGCTCCTTGACTGTGCTTTTTGCATTATTACATTGTAATCTCTTCTTGCTTTCCCCTCCCGCTTTTGCTCCCAAGAGAGAGTTGTCAAAACTCCTTATCTGTTGATGAATGAAAGGAATTTTTGTCTCCACTGCCTGGAACTGGTTAATGCAATTCTGGACAATACCGCTGGGTCACTGAGTCAAGTGAACAGCAAAAGTTTAAATACATAGAAAGAGTTTGTTTGGTGCCAGTCTGTATCGTCATCTGCAGATATTTTCTGCCATGCAAGGAAGTGAAAAAGACAAGACTGAAGGCAGTTATAAAGAGTTTCTAGAATTCAAGAATAAACATTACCAAATTCTTCAACTTAAACGTTGGCAGTAGGAATTCAAAAAGAGATGCTCTAACATTTGCACTAAAAGGCATTTTCATTCTGCTGTTGGAACACTTTTTCTCATTACTGTTCATTAGAGTGTGATGCTAATCATACTGTTGTGTGTCTGGTGTGAGAAATGGTACTTCTGGCCAAATCCTGCTTATCTGAGTGAAAACAATAGACATTGTCCATGAATACAAGACTGATTAACAGCTACGCTGTTTGGCAGTGGCCCAATTCTATAAGGTCCTGTGAGTTCAACTTCCATTGAAATGACACCTTGCAGAACTGAATTTTAAAGGAATCAGGAAATACTTAAAAACTGAAACCAAAAGCCCAAGTTCATTTCTATTTTCAACATTTTTTGTAAGTTACAGTGCTGAGGAAGATCTTGATCCTGTCTTTGTTGAAACCAGTGGGAGATGGGGAAATGTGCTGTTGACTTCAGGGAGCAAGAGGCCAAGCTCTACCTGTTTGCTATAGACACAGTACTACTGCTTCCTAATCTTGGACTGACATCTCTGTTTGGGACAGAAAAATCTTTGAAGAACTAGATAAAATGTATGTGTCTATGACTCCTGCACTCTTCATAGCTCTTTACTGTATCCATTACTAGTAATGATTACTCATAGTTGTGTTGTGTTAATAACACTTCCATATGACCATATGTAGTCATAGAAGAAAATCATGTATTTGTGTAGGAATGTACATTACCCCAAGTAGAAGCTTCTCCCCAGTATGTGCACAAACAAAGCTCTGCCTGAACAAGCATGAACAACAGACAACCAGTGAGCAAGAATTCCTTTAAATGGAAAGTCTTGGCCTGGAGCTTGACCCAGGCTCCTAGAAGCCAAGGAGTCATCCTCTGGATTGCAATGAGCTTTGTATCATGCACTTTCTTCGTAGCAGTGTTTGCAAATCATCTTTTGCAGTATTCACCCAGCTGAAATCATACTGCAAGCAGATTCATATGGTATATTCACATAAATATGTGCTGTGATTCATAAACAAATTACATTTGCATCTGTCAGCTATGGCTGGGGAAACGACAATAAAGAAAATAACAAAACAGAGTGAAAAGGGAGAAAAAAAGTGACTATTGTGTGACAGTGAAAGGAAAAAACTCAACTGCATTTCTTTATCATCCCAGGTATTAGGTAGCAAAGGTTTAAGAGGCTTCCTTAGGTCATTCAAGAGAGTTCTATGCCAAATAAGCTCTTAATTGTAGACCAAAAATGCCATTGTTTATTTCAGACCATGTCAGGAAAGTGTTTCTACAGCAGCTCTTGTGTTTCCAATCTCATCTTGGCTTTTGTGGAATGTCCTTTTTAAGCACCTGAACCTCAGCTTAATAAGCTGATATGAATGACAATAAGATTCAGCCCCAAAAGTTTCTCTGGTGATAGTGGTTGCATTGCAGTAAAAAATTTCTCATGAAGAAAAAGAAAAGTTTTCTTTGATGCATGTATGCACATGTGTGTACACACTCTGAAAAGGCTAATTTTAGCTTGAAGACAATAATTTTTACTTCTGCTGCCTTTGGAGAGTGTCAGTATTTGGTTTTATTAATTCTCTTTGTAACACTTTCTTCTTAGCTGAAAAAATTACCTCTCAGATGATTCAGCCACCACTGGTTTATGAAAAAATGGCAGTAGATGTGGTTAAACAAACACCTACTAAATCAATCATCCTTCTAAGTATGCCAGGGCTTATAGGAAACCAAACAAGATCCTTGTCATCCACCCACCCAGGAGGAGTATGTCAGTGCAGTCCACTGGGCTGGCTTATGTACATTGTTGAAATGTTGTTTCTCTCCAAGCTGTGAGCCAGGCTTTGAAATGTACAATATACTTTTCCTTGTTCTTGTCAGAATCCTGTCCTCTCTGTACAAACGATCTATAAAAGCTGAAATCGGCATTCTCAAAGCAGGCTAATTATTTTGGATGCCCAATTAGAGACAAATTAAATAGACCTGATTCTCAGAAGATATTGAAACATGGGAAGTCAGACATATTAAGACATCTTGGTGTAGTTTTCCAAAATCAAACCTAATTTCTGAAAATTATATCCGATTTCTATAAGCCGTTGGCCGTAAGGACAGAAGAAACCTTCATCGTAATACAGATTCTCACAACACAGAATCTGTGTGAAACCTCATAGCGTCTGTCTTTGGTTTAGGAAATAAATGAGTTAACCATAAAAGCACATATCTGGGGAGTTTCAAACTATAGAATCATGCAGTCTTTTTACAGCTGGGCACTCATAATCAGTTATGGCACAAAAAGCAGAAAGGTCCTTATTGCTTTCCATATACATTTTTATTTCTCTCCAAATATCAATGCTATATTGACTGTTAATCTGAAAAACCTCATTTAATGTCAGCTTGCTCACAGTTATGAAAATTCAGGTAATGTATTCCTGCTACTAATTGTATTTGAGAAAGTGTTATTAATTTCATATATCAAGTTCGTAGTGGCCATCTGTTCCCTCCGAACTGCTGCGTCTCCCTCCATCTGCCCTGTTTTTCTTCTGCTAATCGGGTGGCAAGGGCTCAGATGATTGGGAAGTTTCACTCTGACTTTTGATTTGTCACTCATCATCAAGCCAGCTGTGCATTTTTAAACAGACTCTTGCAACGGGTGGTGCTGAATTTAAATCTTACTGCCTGATTTTTTTTTTAAATAAAACCTTTTTTTTTTTTAATAAAAAAAAATCAAAAAGAAGACAGATTGTATTTTCTACAGTGTAAAATGTGCTTTGCTGCCACTAATTTGGCTGCATCTGCACTCTCATGAATATAGATGAAGGTACATGTCCAGGATATTATTAGGGACTGTGGAGAATGGGGAAGAATTTCAAGTGTGGCAAGACACCACAAGTTTCTGGCTCTCAGAGTAATGAGCAAGAACATGCAATGCTTCTGGCTTTAGCTGATGCTAGACTGAAGCTATGATGTTAATGCAGACCTTTAAGAACAGGTATGAATAGTAGTAGATGTTCACATGTCCAAGTGGGGAAAATTATTAAAGAAAAGTAGAATGGCCTTTAAAAGCTTTCGCTTCCTTCCCCCTGAAATCAGCCACAACAAGGGTTACTGGCAATTACTGAAAACTTTGGGATCTATGATTCTTATTGCTGTGAAATTCACATTTCTGTCATAAGAATGTGGGAATTCTCAGACAGGAGCAGGCTTTGAAGTCCTTGTGTACCCCCTATTCACAGAATACTCCATGCACTCCATCTCAGGGGGTAGCCTGTAGTGAGTGCTGGGAACAGGGAGAGCTGAAGAATATCAGAGCAGTCAGACAAGACTCAGTTTGCACTCAGGAATGTACCTTTATAATTTCTGATAGTAAAAGGATGATCAGAATTCTCAAACACAAGGTTTATCTCCTTTCCAAAATCCACATTGTCCTTAGCTATAATTACTCTAGATATTCCTGTTATCCATGCAAATGCTTAATTCCTTTTGACTGTTGTTGAAACGACTCAAACCTCAAGTGAAAAATTAAATATTTATGCCTAGTACAGAGGGGATATTGCAAGAAACAATTAGATAAAATTAAAGCAGACGAACTTCAGGCTGTACAAGAGGAAATTTCCAGACAATGAGATGTATTAAACAATGGAATAAAATTGTAAGTGATATTATGGCAGCCTCACCACTTGGCCCATTTGACACAAGGTCTGACAAAAGAGCTGAAAACATGCGTCAGTGGAAATGAAGTGAACTGGATAGTTTGTCAGGTTCCTTCTATGCTGATTTTCTGTTGTTCTGCAATCTGATTTATGAAATCCAGACTGCACAAGGACATTTGCAAGTAGGAATACATCATAGTACCTGAAGCATATGATACTGTTTTACAGCTTGGAGGTGAAGTTTGAAGGCTTCTCTTTGCAGGGGTTCATGAGAACATTTCCTCTGCTTTGTATTTATGAGAGGTCTGAAATAAAGCTCACATGTGGGATCCTGTTTGTGTTAGGCAGAGACAGAAAAAGAGACTTGCCAAATCTACCACCTACTCTTTGCAGTGTATTCTCCCCACAGACACACGCTTATCTTGGAGTTTTAGGTCAGTTCTCCACAGGAATAGCAATTATTTCTGTACTGAAAAGTATTTTTGTCAAAGCCACTTCTGCATAAAAGTACATACAAGTTTTATATATATCTATTGCAATATTAAAAATATTTCACTTTTATTTGATTTTCCCATTTGAACAGTCCCAGATCTCTGATAAAATTTAATCAAAGTTTCCATGTTTCACCTGAGTCTTAGCTGCTGCCAAGAAATAGCACAAATATTACCTTATACTGTTTTGAAAATGCAAATACAGGCCAACCTGCTCTAAAGTTTTGAGAATCTAACCAAACATCTCACTTAACATGGTAGCAGAGTCCAATAGCTAACAAGTTCTACCTAGTTTCTATGGGTGGGAGCAGAATGGGGCAGGAGCAGGAGGAGGACTTTCACAATGTCCTCTGTCTGACAATATTACTAGGATATTTGCCCCCCTGCAAACATTCATTCATCTAATCTTACTTACAGCAAATGTAGGATTTGTACATCATTATAATGAATTGTACTCACAGGTCACAGCATTTGTATGTGCAGGTGGCAAGCTAAACTTGTGGTTGGCTATTTCCAGGTAGATTTGATGCACTTGTGTGTCTATCTGTGATAACTGTGTGCCACTTTTGGGAACTTTTGCAAAGATACGTACCCAAATACTAGATTGGCTATGTGAAGTGAATCACTAATTAATTGAAAAATGAACCTAGTTACAGTCCAAGCCTTGCAAGTTAGCAAAATCTCCTTCTGGATTTCAACTCTTGCAAATAGTGTTCTGTAAGCTAAAATTGAATCTTTATTCTCTTTTATCAGTAGACATTGTTAAATTACCAGGGGCTATATATAAAAAGACATTATTTGGTAAAAAATCAGAGGCCAAAGCAGAGTAAGAAGCTATGCAGTTTTAGTTAATCATAATGCTGCTCCTATAATTAACTTCTATTTGTCTGTTAATCAAACTATATAATTTTTTAATGCATCCCATGAACTCAAGCATTTTAATGTTGCCACAAAATTATGAAGAAAATCCATATCAAGTTGTTGCTTCCTTATTCATCTACAATCTGAGGTCTAAAATGTGTTTGGTCTTAAATTTTTCAGTTGCATCTTTTGTAAGGACTTATGTGTATTTATTTCTGCTGAAGTGAAGGGGACTCCATAACTGCCATTATTAACAGTGGTGACAAAATATTTACCTGGCTTCATTACTTTGACTGCAGTCCACATGTGTAATCTCATTCTTCTGTTTATCAGGCAAACAGCCTGAGACAATTAGTGCCATAGCAAGTAAAATAAAAGCTGGAGTAATATCTCTTGTAAAAGCTCCCAGCTCATCATACTTCATCACAGCTATACCTAGTTGTGCAAAAGGAGAACTCCACCTGTCTTTCCAAAAATCCAGTTAGAAGTCACAGATACAGTAATTACACAATATATTTACACAAGAAGTGAGATGCAAAAGTAGGTAAAAACAGCAGATGTAAAACCTTGGGTAAAAATGCTTGTAATAAGATTAGCCATTATAGAGCACACTAAATCAAATAAATCTTTCCAAAATTTATAAAACAGGGAAGATGCACAGTGGAGACACCCACATGTAAACCTATTGCAGAAAAGAGTTTTTCCTTTTATACTTGACAAAATCTACAAAGGATGAATTGCCGTACTGATAGAGGCATATCTGAAGGTGATTTGGATTTAGATGGTGACCAAGAAAAGAACATTTCTAGCTCACCTGTGACTTTTCATTGTTCTTATCTGAGATTTTTAATTGCTGAATCTCTGACAAAGATTATCAGTTGAGGACGGGACTAGACAAAAGCAAGCCGTGCCCTAACCCTTTCATAGTCACATGGTTAAGAGTAAGAACTTTAAAGGGATGTGTCTATATTCATTGAAGTCAATGAGTGTTAGATGTCCAAACACCTGTAAAAATCCAGTTTCAAAGGCCTAGCCTAGAGGTCATCTGTCCATAAAGAATATGTTTGCTACAGGAATAAGCTGATGCATCCACTAAGCTGTCTTGATTAATTCAATTCCATGCCTCCCAAAGGAGCAAAGCAATACTCTCCTTTCTAGGCTGAGGAGAACTGATGAGTTTGGCACCATCAATAGTGTAGCATACAATTTGTAAAATTCCTATGCAGAAATCCAGATTCCCAATGACTCCTTCCTCGCTTTCTTAACAACTACTGTCTAGCTGCCTCCACTACCCTAGAGTGCTATATAAAACCACTGTAGGACTCTGAGCCTAAGAGACAACCTGCTTGAGACAAGAGACCTTTATAACTAATGAGTGATTAGACCTGTCAGTGAGCAGAACATTCAGACTCCTCTTATTGAAGTCCACCTGTGGGAAAGAAAATGCACAACAACTACAGAGCAAATGCAGATACGTACAAAGCCTTCATATAACCTTCTTTATCCCTATTTTACCAGAAAATTATTCACGAGGGAGAGTTTTCCATTTTCCAGACAAGAACAGTCAAGTACAACACAGGAAAGGTTAAACTGCAGACCAAAGTAATTGTACAGGTTTTGCAACATCAAAAATAGGAATAGAAGTTGGAATCTGGCTGTGTACATACCAGCAGAGCAATAATTTCTTTTTTCCAAGTCTAGTCCTATGCTTTTCCAAATCAACTGTTGAGCTACCGGATCAGATCATTGATGACTAATAATAAAACATATTTTTCTTCTCTAATCTCTTTCTTATCCTTGTGAACAATGGATAAAAAGTTATGTTATGTTTTTGGAATTTCTATGTGCCTGTGACAATAAAAGCAGACTTAAGAAAAAAGTAATGTCGTGGAGCTAAAATACCACTATCTCCTCTCTGCGTGGGTAATGGAACAGATTCACCTTCACCATAACATTGGATTGAATTACATGTTATAGTCCTTGACATGCTTTGACATGACTAATGTGACCCAGCTGGTCTCAGTGGTAGAAAAACGTGAACATAGAATGTGTGGTTTGCGAGATACACATATGTGTCGACGACAAAAAATACCTGTGGTTGTGTTTGTGTGATTTAACCAAAAATAAAAACAACAAGAGAGAAACCCATGAGCTTACAAGGCTCTACAAATATGCAAGCTGTCATGTTTCAGTATTTACATGTATTGAAAGGTAGCGGGTGAGTGCGTGTTTATAGTCATTAGGTTTCCAAGTGTACGTATGTAAACTGTTCCCTCTGTTGTTTAAAAGATGACCATCTAGCCAGGTTTTTTCACTGCAGTGTTTAACCAGGAACCATATGATACTATGTTTTATTTAAAATTGGGCTTGTACCACTGAAGCGGGAAACTTGTATCTTTAGAACAATTTTGTATTGCACAGTGCCACCATATGTTGCCTACTTCAGTGTTTTTAAAGAGATTGCCTACTGCCTAAAGGTAGCATGTCTCAAATTTACAAATCACACATTGCTTGAGGGCAGAAGTGAAACCATTGATTTAAGAGAATGCAATATGCTTAGTTTAAGGGTGTTAATTCAACTCTATCATCCTCCAGTGTTCCTTACATTGAAATGCATTTCAGAGCGGGGCAGGGGAAATAAAAAGATTGGAACTACAGGTTCTATAATTGTGTTTCATCTTAAAAGGAGAGAAGAAACTGTCTGATTAGCTAGACAGACACATCTAGCATAAGTGCTCTTGGAACCTCTCGAAATGAACACTCTGAATTATGAAGCTGGCCTTTTACATTTTCTCATCATTAGTGTAAAAAAAAAAAAAGTAGCCACTAGTACCTTGTAACTAATTTAGCAGACGGGCTTATTCTAACATTTGCTCTGAATTACCTCGTGCATATTTTAAAGGGAAAACTTGTAATTTATTTATATATTTTAATATTTAACTTTCTTTAAAGAATTGGATTGCTCACAGTAATTTAATACATTTCTATTCAATGTTTGCCTTCAGATAGCTTCTGCAAATTTAGAGATAGAAAAGTCCTAATCCCTCTGGATGAAAGATCATTACCCACTGCCTTATCAGTTCTAGATTAAAATATTTAAAGTGATGAAACTTCCAGTATTTTCCTTGGAAAAATATTTCATACCAAAATAATTCTCCCTGGCTTCAAAGCCTAAGTGTGATGAGCAGCTCTTACAATATTGACTTTATCTTATTTGCTATATGTCTATTAATGTACCTGATGAAGAAGACAAAAAACAAACAGAAATGGAGTCCCATTGTAGTTCAGTGATACCCAACAAAGATGTGTTTCTGTCTCAGAGAGCTCCCTGTGTAGCCATTGGGCATAATTGCACAGGTGGACAAAAAAAGCAAGCAAATAGTACAGGGTGCTGATGTAACTACTTAGCTGTCCTCAATGTCTCAGAGACAACAGGGGGATCTTGCTTTCATACTGCCTGTAAGCACAGAAATTGAGTGAAAACCAGCCTTCCCCACACTTTGCAGCATCACCTGTGCAGATCCAGGTCAGCAGTCCTGTCCAGTACAGAATGAGCAAATGTGTCAGCAGCAGAGAAGATCGGTAAGTTTTGCTTTTACAGAATTCAGCCCCAGACAACTGTGGAACTAGGGTATAGCCTAGGTGATGACTTTCTACATTCTGTGGGGGATAAAGCTCAGACGCACCTGATAAAGAAGGCAAGAGCTGAGATGTCAATCCTTCTGCTACTGCTGTCTGATGAAACTGAGGGTGCTCCACAAGGACTCAAAAAAATAGGTTCAATGTTAAAAGGGTGTCTTTGCATCCATCCTGTTGCCTCACTGTTATGCTGAATGCTGGAAAATAGGTCAAAAGTGAACACTAAACCAGAGCCTGAATAGGTCATGCAATTAGACATCCTGGTTTCTGCAGTATTTCATTGTGCATAACTTAAGAGATTGGAATGGAAAGTTTCTGAAATAGCCCTTAGTCTTTGCATAAATCCTGTCTGTGTTTTATGCATGTCTTGTTTTCTTATAAACTTGATAAAAAAGGGCATTTTTAAGTACTTTGGTGACAGGTTCCACATATCATTTACTTTTTGGAGCATGTATTTTACACTGGCTGCTGAGGCTCACACCAGAAGGTTGGGTAATTCTTCATAGGAAATGGTTGTGGCATGCACTGAAAAGAGTCTCCAGTTTCAAATGCAAGCGCTCAAGCTATACAGCTTACAAGTCATCCCCATTAGTGAAGACCAGCATCAGTGTCTTTGCAATGCTTCCATCTCACTAAATAGTCTTCAAAAATAACCACCATGGCTTAATTTACTTAATATTAGTATCCATGTTAACCTAATACCTTTCTTTCTTAAAAAGAAATGGGCAGTTTATGCAACTCTTTCTTGTCAGGTAATAGCTCTCTAGATTTATTTAAAGAGCCTTTTCTTGTCAGCACAAACAGCAGCCCCCCGCCACGGCTGGAGATTAGGTGCCTCCCGAGGCCGAGCTGAGCCAGGCTGCCCCTTTGTGTGGGGTGTCCCTTTGTGTGTGGGGTGCTGCTTTGTGCACCGTTCTGTGGGGAAGAGATTAAGCTGTCCCCCGCCGGCCGGCGCTGAGTGTGGGTTTGACCATTTTGGCTGGCAGATGGTGTCAAGCCAACAGGTGCACCCCGATGGCAGCACTGAGCCCGGCACATCTGCTGGTTGGGCAGGCTGGAGGCTGCGCCCCAGCCCCCGCCAGCTGCAGCGTGTGCTCTCACCAGGCATGGCGGCAGGCAAAGTGGTGAGAGACGGGGCCTGGAGACCTTCAACTATTAACCTTTGTACATTATGTTCTGAAAGGGGATGGGATGGCAAGAATGCTTTGATCTGAGTATTACAGGATGAAAAATGAACGGAGACCAAGAGGCAATTGATTAGCGGGTATAGGAAGTGGTGGGCAGTTTCAGTTTAGGTTTTGCAGTGAGTGATGTGGTATCTCGGCCACTAAAAGCACTGTGGTTTTAGCCAGCTCCTCTTTTGCGTCCTTTGTTTTGCAGGACATCAGTGGATGGAGGCTGACTTTGAAGTATCTTTTGTTTCTGCTCAGAAATAAAAGTAGAGCACTCTTTCTGAGGACCTTCATACAGAATTCTCCCTCTCTCACCACCAAAATCCCAGCCTGTTTTATGCTAAGAATACAGGCTCTGCACTCAGGACAACATCATAGATTAACCTGTTAGCACAGTTGTAAGCACAACAGGAAAGAGAGGACTCAAAATGTCAACTAATACTCCAGTTTTAAATGTGTTTGTCTTAGCTAACTTCGTTCTGTACTACCTTCTCACATTATACATCTCCTTATTTAATCCCTTTCCTTCCCATCCTGACCAGATCCTCCCATACTCTCCTGCCTCACATTTGTTTCAGTCCAGCCCTAATGTAGCTGAGCTATCACTTTGCACAAACAAGCAGCTCTCCAGCTGATCTTCTTGGCTCATCATTAGACTTTTTAGCTATTCTCTCACTTTAATTCTTCTTCCTCCCTCCTCCCCCTTTGCTCTCCTTTTGGTCTGACTTAAGGTCTACTCTTCCCTCAGGCCCTTCTGCTGATGTTTAGAGTCCATTGCAAGGTCTTCACAAACCTGGCAGTTTCTGCTAGACTAACAGCTGTCTCCATCTCTTGTCGCTCTGGGGCTTCCTAAGGTCAGAAGCACATCATGAAGCAATGAATTTCATGACTCTCATGTGGAAAAAAAATCCGCTCAGATGAAGTTAGAAGAAGCCTTCTGGTCCAGAGGATACAAGACAACCCACTGGGGTCCCACAGAAGGAGCTGTGAAAACGTGGCTAAAGACAGGAAAGCCCACTGGATGTGCATGAGGTGGGGTAGAGTGGTGGGTTATTGCTGTACACCTTTTGAGTTTTCAGACAGTCTTGATGGCTGGGCTAAGTTGTGAGCACTTACTTATTTATTTTGGATAGCCTCAGTTCGCCCCAGGCCTGGAGAAAGGAGACACAGACACAGCGAGAAGTGTTCCCATCACAGGTAAAGCTGAACTACATAATGTCTGGAAAGATGAGTGGCTGCATTCAGACTTGTCTGGGTGCCTATCTGGGGAGCTGGAGAACAGCTCTAGTTGCAGCTACATGAGTCCTGAGTGTCCCTTAGATGGCTCACTTGGAAGACAACATAACTGATACTAAGCAGACTGTTGTCTCACACCAGAATTACTAGGAAAGGGTAGAACAGCCTTCCAAAGAGGAAATTCTTTGGTGGGAGCAGAAGCTGAAAGTTATAGACATGGAGAAATAACTTCATTAACTGAAACCAACCTGAAGGATTTTAAAACAACTGGTTACTGGATCTATAATCTAGTAATTCATAAATTCAGGGACCTTTATTCTTTCAACTCCATTATCATATTTTAATCTTCCTAAGCTACTGATAGTTGCTCTGCACTTAGAGATATCAAAACCCCCACTTTATTTCTAAAGAAGAAACCCTCTCTGCAAATACATTTTATTCAAACATCTTCACTCTTAATTTTAGATGGTCAGAAGTTTGTATTAGTGGAAAAAAATAGCCAGTGTAAAATTTTGAAAGACATTCTTACTGCAAACATAGCTAAGTTTATACACAGATATTTTCAACCAAACTACTAATGTTTAATTTTTGTGATTTTGTCCAGCAGATACCAAATGCTGCAGCTGCCACAAATACCTGTGTAATATTGACCTCATGTGTCTGAGGATTTCACAAGCCCTAGGAACAAACCCTGTGTATACAGACTCTGGTCCCCTTTGGCAAGCTGGGAAGAATTTAATACAGGTGCACAATCTGTCTGCATTCTTTTAAACCACTACACAGCATGTTTAAAGAGTGACAGCATCACAGCAGGGTGTTTTAAAAAGTAGTTAAGGTAGTTACAGAGAAGAGATCATTCTACATCAAACTGATCAAGTTACAAAACCATGTCTGTAAATCCTCAACATGTTTGTCTATGACATTTTTGTTTCCAAGTGTTCTAAATTCTCTCACATCCTTATATCTAAGCTCTAAGAAGAGTTAGACTTACTACATGAAATAAAAATACTTTCAGACTGTAGCAAGCTCTTCTCTCCAGTTTAAAACTTATACTGTCTTTGCTGGTAGGGATGCTCCTATTCCAAGCCCTGTGAGGCTTCTGGAAAGCTGACAATACTGTTTTCTTTTGCTGGGTGAGGAGCCAGCTCAGAAGGGGTTAAGTGGCTGGAGACCAGCTGGGCCCTGTTAATCTGCAGGGACCAGCTGCTTTATATAAAAAGGAAGACAAGAAACAGAGTGGCTAGTGCTGAGGGAAAGCTGAGAGTATTGAATTGCTTATGTCCTGGAAAGGGGGAGTGAACACTTACATGTTCAGCCTTTTGGTGTGCTGGAAGAGGAAGAGCTCTGTAGGTATTTTGGTTTGGTTGGGAAGCTGCTGTTGCTTGTCGTGATTGACAGCCCACCCAGCATATTAGCATTTAGTTCTCAGGCACTCCTAAAAAGATGTCCCTGTGGGGCAAAAGCTGGTAACTGAGCAAACCAGGTGTAATAAGCTGCAAACTAGCTTTTATTTAACTTGAATGCTTTTGAAAGATAGAAAAAGAGCAGTTGAGGGTTTTGGTGCCTTTTGGATTCCTAATGTAAGAGGCAGTGACCTCTCTTTTGGCTGTCGCAGGAAGCTGTCAGACAAATATAACTTGTATTTCTCAAAAGTGATAAAGACCTTTCTCTACCTCAGTTTGTGTTGGTGCAGCGTTTGTACTTTCATGACTGTCACTCCTTATAACACTTACCTGTGACAAACATGCTGTAGAAGGAAAATCCCTCAATTATTTTTTTATTAATTCTTTTCTTGAGATATTAACTTTGAGAGACTTTGTTTATCTGGCTGTAGCTGCTTTAAATGAAAAACTCTATAAGCAGAAGTTGAATTGCATAATACTCTGTACAGAGCTATTAAAATTTATTTAGTGATTCCATTAGAAATCTGCTGTTGAGCAAGGCAGAGCATATGGAGAGAAGTTGGTGAAAACCTGATTAAACATTTATATGGAGCATATTTTGATTTAACTTGCATAAATAATTCATCATTTTTGTTTTCTTGTTTTCTTTCTCTCAAAACCACCCTTTCTACACCTGCTGCACTAAAAATAACACCACCATATCTGCACTGAAGAAGTAGTGGGAGTGAGTGGGTATACTGCACCTACCAATCTGCAGTGGAGGATACCCTCTCACAGGTTTGATAGAGCTATATCCTTTTGAGAAACAAAACACTTTTTTCCTATAAAATCTGCAGCAGTTTTCTTTTGTCCTTACAAATAGTAAAGTAGTGATGTTCCAAGGACAGCAATTATTATGCAGAAGTTAAGTTGTGCTAGGAGTCTAGATCAATAGGAGAATTTCCCCAAAGCTAATGGGAATTGCAGCTCACATATCAGATGACTGATCTATTTTCTAAACTGAGTAACAGTTTTAAAGGAAGATTTGTTTCTGAACTTTGCCAAAGTCTGGGTTTGATATTCTAGTTCAGCTTCAGTTTTTGTACTCTGTTGGGATTCAAAGTCTGATTTGCAATAACACTAAAGGTCTTTTATGGCTTCTTGGTATTAATAATGTGGTATAAAGAAGGTCTAAATCCTACTTTAAGGCCCCCTCTTGCCACTAAATATATGAGGGAATTCAAGCTTCTTCTTTAAGAGTTGATCTGAATGAGCATTCAGGTGCCCCTAAGCATGGATTTTTCTCTGAAACTCCTGAGAGCAAGGTATTTCACAAAAACTGCTTCTCTTTTCCCTCCCACTGAGTTTCAGAGTTCAAACACTGGTAATTTCCAGTACCATCTCTTCTTCTCTCCTTGTTACAAGTAGGGTTTCATTACCTGCCGAACAACCAGTATCCACTTTCCAGCATCAGCATTGTCCAGAGATCCTTTCTCTGACTGCCATCACTCATTACAGCAACACGCCACTCTTTCATGGCAGCCCAACAGATCGCAGAAACGTGGGGCTCTGGATCATTACCAGGGAACAGAGCCACTTTGGGGTCATTATCAGAGAAAAATGTCACTTTTCTTCCTTTTTCTTCTTTTTTTTTTTTTCTTTTTCTTTACAAATAACATTTCCTCTCCAGCTCTGCATGACGGCGGTTGCCTTCTGAATCCCATCTAAGTTCTGCAATATAGCGGCTTCGACTGATATGGTTCAGCAGGGAATTAAATTATGAGATTTTGCTGGAAAGAAGCTGCTGAAGTCTTTTGAAACAAAAATGTCTCCTGGATGGAACATGCTCAGTCAAGTCCTGAAGGGCCTTATGAAACTGTTCAGATAAAAGCTTCTGATAGTGTGTGTTTACCAATATATTAATCGTAATGCGGTGAAGCAAAAATCCACCCCAAACTATGAGAGGCTCTGCAGAGTAATTCCTCTAATATTTTAGCCAGTCTATGGATTGATGCTTTTGGCTTGTATGAAAGCAGACTTTCTGTTAAACTGCAAAAGTGATCTCTGATGAAAAATAACACCCTTGGCCTGTGGTTTTGGCAGTTGTATCTCATTTCTGTACACTTTTCAGTCCAGTGAGAAGAGCTTATAGTGTTGCAAACCTGTACTTGAGCAGTCTTTGCAGCGCACTGTGTGTACGGAGAGCACACAGGTAGTGCTCAGCCAGGTTTGCATGCACCAAGAGCTGCTGGTGCCATAGAAGCAGCGAGCATGTGGGAAAAGCTATGTTGGTTTGTGAATTTCATTAAAAATCTGAGATGTCTATGCACGCAGCCTTATTCACAGTTTTTTCTGTATTGTGATTTTAGGATATAACAAGGTGTTAACAAGAAAAACATGTTTTCATTAAAGCTGTATACAAAATGTATCTTTGCCCTGAGCCCTTCTGTGTGTTTATTTTTCTGAAACAGTCTGTTACTTAAAGAAACAAACAAAAACTGAAGCAAGGGAAGAAACTTTTTCCTTTCTGTGTGAAAGTCCATTTCCATCCCTCCTTTCATTTCCAGCCACTGTGGGTCCCGAGGTGCCAGGTGGACTGGGCTGGCCCAGGTGAGTACCACACCTCACCTGTTGAGCTTATTTAGTTAAGCTGTTGTAAGCATTTGCTCTGCTTTCTTTCTCAAAGTGAAAACACTGTAAAAATAATGGCTGCCATAAAGACTCCATTAAACACTTTCTAAAAGGTTACAATTTGCAGCTGTGAGGTCACTGCCCTCTGATTACACTGCAGCAGTGAAGCAAGATGCCTTTTCCCCAAGCACCCTCTGCAGAGGCTGGGAAAGCATTGCGTTTGCCTTGCCTGCTGCACTGGGGGCATTGGGGCTTCAGGGTATCAAGTGCTGTCTGATGAACAGGGAGGGGATGAGACCTGAGTTGCAGAGGGGGCCTATTGCCAGGCTTAATTCCCTTATAGTGTGTAGTAGGGATTGGTTATCCATGCATTCCATCTGTGCCTGTCCATGGGTGGGGGGTAGCAGTAGGGAAGCTCACTGCTGAGGGTACGTAGTCAAGTGCAAGGGGACAACAGAAGATGAGAAGATGACATACAAAACTACCAAAACTGTAATACTGGTAGGAGACCAAGACAAGGAGTGATCTGATGTGGTGGTGGGAGAAAAGGGAATGAAAATCGGAAGCTTCAGTAATTTTAATAATTAATTTATTGAAACAGACCTAGGTAAGGAAAGCATTAACTGGACCAAGCTGGAGTTCATGAAGAGTCATCTAAACACCTGTCAATAGGGAATGGTGGTTTTCTTTCTGAGCACACAACCTGTGATGGGTAAGCCCTTAACCTTCCTTCCTGCTGAGTCTTCCTTGGCTGCCTTCCTCCTCATCTGTACAGGTGAAACTGTAACAGAAATGGGCTCCTGATCCAACTCGTTTGGGACTTGAAATGGGAGCTGTCAGCTTGCGAGAAAAGAATAAGTTTGGACCTAAGGGTGCGATGCTTGTTGCTGTTCATATTTGTATGTCTGTACCTACAACTGTGCACAAATTCACTTTTATCAGAATGTAGTAGTTTGAACCCAGCCAGGCAGCACGTTCACCCACTCAACCCCTCCTTCCTGCCCCC
>NDXB01010333.1:0-14217 GCA_002631895.1 Agapornis roseicollis
CCCCCGCCTTGTAGGACTATATCCCATGGAACCTTACTAAGTAGGTTCCTGAGGAGGCCGAGGTGTGCTCTATCAACCAAAGTCTTCTATCAACCCTTTTAGCTAATTAATAATACAAGGGATCTGGTCACGGTTAATGCATGGAGAATAATTTGATGCAATGTCACCATTTAAAATGTCAGGTGCAAATGTCTTTGGTGACACACTTCTAATAGTCTGTCCTCTGCAGCAGCAGTGATCTGGAAAAGGGATGACTTGACATCATGACCTGCTGGGAAAAGTGGTGTCTAGATTACTAAATCAGAAACTTTTCCTTTATCAGAATTTACCAATCAATGTGAGCTCTAAATAATAATAAAAAAAATATGCTGCTTCTTAAATATTCTTTACCAAATAGAGTTTGTGGTGAAACAGAAAAAGCCTCCAAACCTGTAAAGAAAGAATACTTACCAAATAGGTATTATGACCTAGACAACATGTACATTAGAGCCTGATGATGCAGTAATGTTATCAGAATACAAAATGGTGTCCAAGAGCAAAGAACTTTGCTAGCCATCATTGCCAGAGAAGATATGCACATCTCATGATACCTGCAAAAGAAACACAGCTTTGTAATAACCATAATAAATGAGCCATAAAATATACAAACAGAAATCACTGCTTTTCTTTCTGCCAGGCATAACACCAGTGGTCAAATTTCAACAAACCAGGTCTTGATCCAAAGAGAATCTTTCAAATTTTGATTAGTTTAAATATGCCCATGGTTTAATTAGTGACATCTCTGACTACACTATTTTTTTTATGTCGGAGGACATGATTGTGTGAGCTTAATTTAATTTCTGGGACTAAAAAGACATTTCAAACAATGGTGAAAGAAAGTTTACTTTTTCATATCAGGCCTGTCAACTGCTCTTATCTGAAGAGGATAGAAAATGAAACAGAACAAGCTCTTCCCACCAGTAAATGGCAGTCAAGTTATGTGACAGGTTGACAGAGATTACAGGATATCCTACAGTTCATATCTTCATCAAAGTAGTAGAAAATTTATGCTGTCCCATTCCTAATGGAACTGTACTTATTCTGCCAAGGTAGGGGAATTTTAAAGCACCCCTAGAGAAGAAATCAGAGGTACGTATTATAAATACCTATTGCCAATAAAGAACTGCTCTTTATTTCATTTGCTCTTTATTTTAAACAAAACCACACATAGGTAACTACAAATTCCCAATTCTTCTAGACAGCTGGACTCTAATAACTGAAATTCACACCCTATCAATGTAAATGTCATTAGGTTATGCGTTCCTTTTTGTCTGTTCCAGCTGACTGTTAGTGCACAGAAAAGCAATGTGTTTTGGGTCACTTTCAAGGAACATGGATTACCAAGCCACGTTAAAACGATTCCTAAGGAGAAAAAATACAACTGACATTAACATTATTCTTGGAAAAAAAACCCATTTAATTAATATCAACAGATGCAGTGACTACATGTATTTTTAAAAATCATTAGGACTACTTCTTGGCCTATTTAAAAGTCAGCTAGATAGAAGACAAGAGAAGAAAATATATGTGTGAACAATGAAATGCAGAACACATGCTGTATCTTGTAAAGAGTGATCTAGAATAGAACAGTAATCCTATCCATATGGTGGGGCATATAAACAAAAAGGAAAGAACAGCAATTTCTAAACTTCTGGGGGATAAAAGTTAAAGACATTTTATAAGACTGAAGAGGAAAACAAATCTACTACATATGAAGGAGCTGGAATGATGTTGCTAAGACACTGTCCATCATATTTGAAAAGTCATGGCAGTTTGGTGAAGCTCCTGACAACTGGAAAAAGAGAAATATAACCCCCATTTTCAAAAAGGGGAAAATGGATGACCCGGGGAATTACAGGCCAGTCAATATCACCTCTGTAAGATTGTGCCTAGCAGAATCTTGGAGCAGATTCTCCTGGAAAGCTTACTAAAGCACATGAAAAACAACAAGGTGATTGGTGACAGCCAGCATGGCTTCACTAAGAGCAAAATTGTGCCTGACCGATTTGGTGGCCTTCTATGATGGGGCTACAGAACTAGTGGATAGGGGCAAAGCAGCTGATGTCATCTATCTGGACTTGTGCAAAGCATTCAACACCATCCCACACTACAGAGAATCATACAATAGTTAGGATTATAAAGAGTCTTAAGACTAAGACCCTAATCCTTTAGTTCCAATCCCCCTGCTATAGGCAGGGAAGCCTTGCCTTAGACCATGTCGCTCAAGGCTTCTTGTCTCTAAACTGAAGAGAAATAAATTTGATGGATGGACCACTAGGTGGATAAAGAATTGGCTGGATGGCCACATGCAGAGAGTTGTGGTCAATGACTCACTGCCCAACTGGAGACCAGTAACTAGTGGTGTCCCTTGGGGTCAGCATTGAGGCTGATTCTGTACTTTGTTTGCAACATGGACAGTGGGATTGAGGTGCTCTCAGCAAGTTTGCCAATGACACTAAGCTGTGTGGTTCACTGGAGGGAAGAGAAGCCATCCAGAGGGACCTTGACATGCTTGAGAGATGGGCCAATGCCAATTCTATGAAGTTCAACAATGAGAAGTGCAAGGTCCTATGCCTGGGTAAGGGCAATCCCAGGCACAGCTGCAGGTTAGGTGAAGAAGAGATTCAGAGCAGCCTTGCAGAGAAGGACTTGGGGATGTCGGTCAATGAGAAACTGAACATGAGCTGGTTTCAGTGTGTGCTTGCAGCTCAGAAAGCCAACCATGTACTGGGCTGCATGAAAAGGAGCGTGACCAGCAGGTTGAAGGAGGTGATCCTGCCCTTCTACTCTGCTCTCGTGAGAGGTAACTTGGATGACTGTGTGCTGTTCTGGTGTTCTCAACCTAAGAAGGACATAATGCTGTTGGAGTAAGTCCAGAGGAGAGCCATGAAGATGATAATGGGGCTGGACCTCCTGTACTAAGACAGGGTAAGAAAGTTGGGGCTGTTCAGCCTGGAGAAGAGAATCTGCATGGAAACCTTGTACAAGCCCCTTCCAGTATCTGAAGGGGACTTACAAGGATGCTGGAGAGGGACTCTTCATCATATTCTGTAGCAATAGGACAAGAGGTAACAATTTTAAACTTAAGCAGGTGAAGTTCAGGTTAGATATAAGGAAAAAGTTCTTTACCTTGAGGGTGGTGAGGTGCTGGCATAGGTTGTCCAAAGAAGTGGTGAATGCTCCATCACTGGTGCTGTTCAAGATCAGGTTGGACAGAGCCTTGGGCGACATGATCTAGGGCGAATTGTCCCTGCCTATGGCAAGAAGTTGGAACTAGATTATCATAAGGCATTTTTCAGCCCAAAGCATTCTATGATTCTATAAAAGAAGAAAATAGAGGTCTGTATCAAACTGCATAGATTGCATTGTCATGGTTATCTTTATACAAGAGCCCAGCAACATGTACAAACACAGGTTCAGTAAATCATTTCAGATTTCAAATCTACTATTTGGCCACCTGTTTGATCCCATGAAGCTCCATACAATTTCCGTATTGGTCTTGCTGATGAGTTTACCATAGTTCTTTATTTAAAAGCATCACTACTATTATGTTTAGTGTCACAAAAATAAAGAGGCTATCCTTATGTCAACCCTTATGGGGTCCTGCTGGTACAGCCATCATAAAGAAATAGAAACAACTGCTATTTACAATTAAAATGAGAGATACAGGCAATAATTAAAAGTAATAGTTTTTGAATTTTATCTTTCTCTTCCAGTAACTTAATAGCCAAGATCATACTGGGGATAATCCAAGGTTTGCAGATAATTTTCTGTTAAGTAGAAAAGATAAGAATGAAATATTGCATATAGCCAGATAGTAAAAATGTCTGTTGAAACAAATTATCCACCAATAATCCAATTACTTGTTGCTTGCAGAACTACAATCTGTTAATTATCTCCATTCATTCTGAGTCACTTCTCTGTTACTGAAATTCATTAAAGGTCCATTCAGGTCTCTCAAGCTATTTAACATCTTTTGTGTCCAAAGAAGTACAGCATCATTAAACTTTCAGATGTCAAAGGTAGGGTTATATCCTTTGGTATATTTACATATTTCACGTTGTAAAAAGCTGGCACACAATAAGAGATCCACTGATTACAACTTTATCATTATTTAAAAAATTCTTAATGTATTTTTATGATTTCTAACATCAGCTGGAGGTTAAAAGCAGTTTGATTCCTAACTACCCAAATATCTGAAAAAAATCAAACCTACCATATGCATAAAACGAGAGCTTTTTGCTTTTATTACAATGGACCCTTATCATGGCTCAGTGCATATTGAGAATAGGTCATTTTTCACATTAAATATCTTTTGAGAATGTGTATCCATGTAACTATTTAAATATTTAGATTTGAGTGAAGGCATTCTAACAGACAGTACGAAACCAGAAATTTATTACAACACAATAAGAAGCAGCAGTTAGTCATAGAAGAGATAAAAAATTCATTCCCCAAATTAGCAAAATGAGCAGCTTTATAGGAAGTATAGGAAGATGCCCAGATCTGTCCTGTCAAAGGTACTGAGAATCCTCATCTGGGACTCAAAGAAGACGCAATCTTTATTTGGGATTCAGAAGGGCTGAAACAAAATTAGCCTTTCTGACTTTGATTAGAGAGGCAGAAACAAATGTTCCTCCTTTGTTTAATATTTAACAGAGTCATCAAGGATGACGAAAATCATGGTATTATATAGCAATATGTATGCAGCATATGTGTGCATAGCATATATACACTTTATTACTAAAGCATATATTGATCCCTTTTCTGTGTTTCTGAAGCATATGCAAACCCATGTATCCTTCAAGGTGGCTCTAAATACTAAATATTCTGAATTAAGTGTAGAAACCTTTTACCAGGGAATGCATATAAACTCAAAATGGCTCATCTGCAACAGGAAAAGCACTGAAACCCCCCCCCATCAACACTCAGTTGTTGGCATAGTTTGCTGGCAAGTTTGATGTTATAATCAAATTTCTTTCAGTACAGGAAAACAGAGCTGAAATTTGTTTGTTCGTAACCCACATGACTGCTCTAACCATTTGGATGGATATTGCATGAAAAGGTGGCAATCAGCTTTCTTACTCCCATATACATGTTCTGAGGACACTCTTCTTTTGAGAAGGTAGACTCAGTAAAATCCCTGCAACATTTTAGCTCCTCTCTGAATCCAAAACAACTTCTGGAGAAACTTTATTCACAGAGTACTCTGCAATCATCAAAATATTTCTGTACATTTTAATAATTAACATCTTCATACATCCTATCATCTATACACCTGCAATGGTGTAGGCAATGTAACCTAGTAATACTGATATTTTCTAAGAAAGTAACTTAGAAAACAACAGTGTAGGCAAAAAAAACTTCTTCAGTACTGAATTAATCTTGTTACATCCAAGCCTCTAAAAGCCTTGACCCTGATATCCCAAGTAATTCCAAGTAATGCTTGGTTTTTTCTTTGTTTTTTTTTTTTTTTTTTGGTTTTTTTTTTTTTTTTTTTTTCTTTTTTTTTTTTTTTTTTTTTCTTTTTTTTTTTTTTTTTTTTTCTTTTTTTTTTTTTTTTTTTTTCTTTTTTTTTTTTTTTTTTTTTCTTTTTTTTTTTTTTTTTTTTTCTTTTTTTTTTTTTTTTTTTTTCTGTTTTGTTTTGTTTTGTTTAGCTAATTTATTTCATCTACTTTAGGCTGTATTCAAAATAAAGAAATCTGAAAGGCTGTACTCTGTATGTACCCTAATGTATGTATGTAACTAATGTATGGCCATACACTGTATGTATCACAGGTTAAATGAAACCAAAATGACTAAGACAAGATTTGCTTTCAGGAGACTGCAGAAATGTGGAATTTTTTCTTTTTGGCCAGTTTGCCTTTTTATCTTAACTGACACTGGGTAAGTGGCTCCACAATGTTCTCTGCACACCAGTGTAAATTTTCATGTGAGGCTCCATTTACAATCTTTATTGAATAGATTGCTAGATTGTTTAAATGGCTTAGTAGATATGGAAACTCAAAGAACTTTTTAATGCTTTCAGGACCTCAGAAGAGAAAAAATTCAACGTGAATTTTGAGTTTATTAACAAAAGGATATTTATAATAAGGTTTTCAGTTATTCATTAAGTATTATATTGCCTGATTTCTCCAAGATCACTATTAAAGGTTTTAGAATTAGTACTTTAGATGTATGAGATACTCATTCTACTAAAGGAATATTATTTCCCCCTTATTTTCACGTGAATTCAATTATTGAGAAAAGTATTTGTTTGACTGTTTGGAGATAATAGACTTTTTTTCCAGTACTCAAGAACCACATTAGTAACTGAAACACACCATTCTTTATACTTCTTTTCAGTACTACTGTAGCCTATACAGGACAATATTTGTGTCTTCTCTCCACTTCCAGGGTAATAAATAGACTTGTACAGACATCATTGAAACACAATTTGGCCACCAGATCTTCATGACCAATGAGTATGAAAGATAAAATTTTCAGTATGACAACATTTATCAAATAACATATTGCATTTGTAGCTTTAAGAATCATGAAAAAAACCCCACAATTATAATTACTAAAGAACTAAACTAGAAGAACATCAACCCCTTCTTTTCCAAATATTCTTCTACTTATATATTGAAGACATTTGATCTGCAATCTTTGGAATATATTAAAAAAACCCCGTATGCTTCTAGTAGCTTTTTTTATATCTTCACAGAATTAATGTCCCTTAGTGCACAAAGCTACTGATTACCTTTGACTAGAGATAATGTCAACTAGAAACTAAGACATCCAAACAAATACAGACCCAGTCTTCCCTGCAGCGATGTCACATAAAATGCTGGAGAGTCATAAAAAGAATTTAACTAGCTGAGAGGTAAATTGACACTGCATTGACAGTGGAAGAATGCTGTTTAAGGACTCTCCTATTACAATAAGTTAGGAGGAGGAACAGCTTACATTTCTCACTTACACTGTGGTTGGACACACATGATAATGGATATCATTCCAGTGTTTATGAAAAATCTGTAACATGCCAAGGGTATCTAACAGCTTTGGTCGTGTTAATGGGCAACTACAAACTTCTAGTGTGAGCTATAGACAATAATCCCACTGAGTTAGATGGCTTACTTTAAAAATTAAGTTCTTTATGTATAATAAATATAATTCCTTAATATTGAGGAACCTTTAATACCGTGATGAAAAAAATGGGGCAAACACATTATATTGATATAAGAACAATCTTCTAAACTTAGCGTCTCAAGAATGATGCAATTTCCAATAGCTGATCAAATCAAATCTATTTCAAGGCATGTTAGTCAGCCTTCTTGGAAGACTATAATTACTGAGCTATTTGTTGGGTCATCATTTTCATATGCAAAATCTGATGCTAAATTATTTGTATTTCTTACATTTACTTTTTTCATGCCAGGGAACACAGAATGAAATAAAGCAGTGTATGTGAAATAAAAAGCTCACTAAAGTTTCAGCTTATTATTTTCAGTGCCAAGAGACAAAACCACAGAGGGTGTAATTTCCAAATGGATATTTGTGCATCTACTTATGAGTAAGGACATGAATTCACAGGGTGGCAGTGTCAGCCATTAAAACATAACAAAAAAACCCTATTTATCTTCTTCCAGTGCAACTGCAGTCCCAGATTCTGTGAACCATTCACTTCATTGCAAATCAGAGATCTGATATTAAAGCCACTGCAGGTTAAAGGTTGGTAATTAGCTCTGAGGTGAGCATGAAGAAAGAGGGCAATGCCAGGTGTATAAGAAGAGTTACTGACAATAAAGTGTCAATATGAATTTGTTTAAGCTGTATAACCTCAAAGCAGTTGGTCTGAACTGTCTTCATTTGTGCTGTTCTCTTTGATAAATCTAGTGAAGAAGCCTGATGGCCCCATACCAAGTTACTGGACTGAAGATGTCTACTAAATACAGCACAAATTAAAGAAAGTGAAGTAAAAAATCTAAATAAAGAATGATGAGTTCCTCAGCTATATGTTAAAAAATATCTGGGAATTAATCAAAAGATGAATGCTCAGAGTTAAATCCCTGCTAGTCTGTATTATCCTTGTCAACTTATTATTAAGAGCACAGCATCAAAGAAAGACAAGCACACATCTACTAGCAAATATTACAAAAGATTAGAAGACTTGGCTGTTATCATTACAACTTGTAAACTTATAGGGAAATGTGATATTGGTTGAACATTTCATAAACTGCTAGGCTGATATCAGTGAAAATCATTCCTAACCTAGGGTGGATCAGCAGCCTCTCCCTGTGCTCAGTTTCAGAGTTCCATGGTCCTTGAAATTCCACTCCTGAGCATGCAGAAAAAAGCTCCAGGCTAAGGGGCTTACACCTAAGTCTACCAAGGTCACATCTCCTTAACTGTCAGCAAATGCTCTTCCATGATCAAGCCTGAGAAACATTTGACCTGGCTAGCACAGGTCAACAACCCCCCAGAGAATGTGTTAAGGCCTGTTCCCAGTTAGCATTTTGCATTCAGAAACATCATTTTGGAAGCAATAAGAAAGTTTAAGAATGTGGACAAGATGAACTATGCTGCTTGACTCAGGGCCAGGAAACACCTTCCAGAAGAAGTTCAACAGGACTCTCAAAATCTGATTAAATTTTCTTCTAGAAGACAAATTTTAGCACCTTTAGACTAAAAGAGTAACTGGAGTTTGACTCATTTTGTTTGGCAATTATTGCAATGACAAATAACTAAGGTAAGAGAATATCACCACCATCTGAAATTGGAAAGATTAACTTGTTTCTGGTCATAAATAGTTCCTATCTCTACACCAGAAGTAGAGTAGTTTTTCCCTGCAATTGCAAATTTCTCAGCTCTTAGAAACAAGGAAAAGGTGGGTAGGATCCTAGGCACATCCCCTTTAAATAGATTTAAAGGGTTATGAGGCATCTTGCTTAAAGTTGAGGTGTAATATCAGTATATGCAGAGGCACTTCATTCTCCCTATGTATTATACTGATAGTGGAGGCATATTTCTATTCTTGGACTACAAAAATTCCCTAGGAAAGAATACACCTGAGTGCCTCTTTGCTGACAATCTAACCCAAAGTATTGCACATGCATTGAATCGTTATTAAATATGGTTAGCTTTGAATTTATTATGTAGGAATTCACTCATGCAAATTAATTTATTATGCAGGCAGTATAATTCTTTTGTAAACAAGGTGCAAAATCTGTAGATATAACAGGGAAAAAGAATAATACACTTTGAGGTTTTAATCAACATTAGTCTAATCTTAAAGAGTAGATTAGTCTGATCTTGGAGAGTAATAGATACGTAGTTATTGTAGATTTAGAAAGGCACATACTGGACACAGTGATATAACTTGCTTAACTGAAAGACAAACTTAGCATTAAGGCCATCCCAAGCCTTGTCCTCTTACTATGTTAGCTCTGATACATGAAGATGGAAATGATATATAAAGTTTACACCATGTATTGAATGTGAGGGTTTCCTTGGACCAGCTGGAATAGCTAATTTCAGTGTTAGGAACTCTAAAGCAGAATACTTTCTAATTTCCACAAACTTTATCAGTATTAACTCATATATTTATTCTGTTGCTATGTAGGAAAGAAGAAAATAAATTATGCTTCAGTGAAATTGGTCTGGCATAAGGCAAACATGAGCAAGAGCCAAGAACATACCTTGGTTTCCACTTGTAATTCAAGACTACAGGTCCTCAATATTCACAGTCCATGAAATGGCATTTTGCTTTTTGTGTATCTCTGCATTAGCGGTCTCTAGAAATTCTTATAAATGTGATATATGAGCTCATAAGGTGGCTGCCTCAGATTCTGTGCAGTATAGGATCAATGAAGATGTATAAAGCAGACAGCAAGAATTTGGCATGTGAATAATTTTTAAAATGAGGGTCAGAGTTGTAAAGGAGAACAAAGTTATTGGATCTTATTCTCCAGATTGGTGAGTTCTCTGTCCCTGTAACCTTCAGCCTGAAGATTGCTAAACTGCATGAAGAGCAGTGCTCCTATAAGGCAAAACAAAATCTTTTAATACAAATGTATAACATGCAGGTTATTTCAGTATAACTAAATTTAGCACAACAGGGAATGTTGATAAACACAGATCACCAGCTGTCAGCACTCAAGAGCTGACATAGTTATTCTTTGTTCAGTTAATTATCTAGGTTGGTTCATTGCTATACTGCAGTCTAATTATAGTGAAACTTACATGATCACTTCTTTGACTGATCATTTGGTCATATGCAACAGACCTTACTTTCAAAAGCAAAATTCTCTCATTTGTTTAAATTTTGAGCTTTAAGTTACAGGGATGAGCACTGGGACTAATCCCATTTTTGTTCAGAACATTAATGTCAGAACTATTTTGGTTGTTTTCAGACTATCACTTCATTCCAGGTATAAAATATCATATGTGGTAGAAGTGCAAATTACATGTTAGACTGTCTCCTAGAACTCTGAATGCCCTGAAATACTTCGGTTCTGTAAAGAGATCTCTTTTCTGAGTGTAGGATCTATATATCTTCACACACAGCAATCACAAAAGGGAGAGCCTTAAAACACCTGTTTTCCACAGCTGGCTCTTGAAATTTGGTAGCAATCGGAAAGTTTTGACTCAATAGGTTCAAATATGGTTTTGTGTCAATAGGCAACCCAAACCACTCAGCCCATTCTTCTGTTCCTACTGAGAAGAAATGGAAATCTCATGAGACACTCCACTAGTAATGAAAGATAATAGCAAATGCTTATTCTGAATAATAAGAAACAAGTTCTCACAAAAGCCAGTTGTATCCATATACTTTGTATAGAGAATATTGTCATACATGTTGACCATGTGGAACCATTAAATTGAAAGACACATATTTTTCTTCCATTCTCTGGGCTTTAAGGAATTACTTTGCAGCTTCAGATTTCTGCCATTTTGTATGGATTTCCAAACAGTGCTGATTGCATTATTTATTCTGATAAGTACTAGGAAGTAAAATAAATGGGAATATACTGTGTCACCACATTAAAGAAAAGCACTTACAGGATATTTTCTGAAATAATTATGAAAATCTGAATGTTCAACAGAAAAGTTACTGCTTGTACATGCAAAGAAATGATACCGAGGCATCCTGAAAGCTTGCATTTATTCTTAATAATCTAAGGAAAGGCTTTACTCCGTACACTTTTACTGAACTTCTCTCTAATATGGCACTGCACCATACACCAAGTTTTTATCTCTTTAACTGACAATGCAGAAGTCCATTTATAGCACAGAATAATAGGCATATTTTATTTCCAATTAAGATTATTCATCTGTTCACACCCACCAAGATTTCTACCATGCTTTTAATTTATCTTTGCTTACTTTAATGAACCCAGTTTAATTACAGTAGCATCAGAAATCAGATCATTATAACCAGAGCTGTACTGAACTAATTTAATCTTCTTGGGGGAAGAGGAGGGAGAGAAGAGAGTGTGAGAGAACATTCTAGATTCAGAGTACTAGGGCTTTTCTTTTTACATTACTTAACATCTTCTATTTTGTTTCAAAAACTTAAAGCAATCAGGCTGACATACCAGCTTGACTACCCTGACTCCAACAAAACGTTAACTCTCCATCCAAAGCCATACAACATTGAGATAGATATTTCAAAGAGAAAGAGATGAGTTGATGTAGTACTAGACAAGAAGAAGAATGTAAAAGCAGTGCCTTTGTAAATCTCAGCTCAGGACTAAAATTTGTTAAAATTCCTTAGAATGGTCATATTTTATTTCATACTTTGCACATTTCAAAAGCACCATAGAAGTTTTCCAACTTCTGTGCAAGAGAGACCCTGATCCAGGGAATGTGGAAAATCAGGACTGAGGTGTTTTGACAAAACTGCTTCAGGAGTATAGGAAAGCTATTTTAGAAACTGCTCCGGGCCATGATCAAAATGCTGTGTTGAAGTAGTAGCAAACTACAGATAAGAATTACTACTGCTTGTGATATATAGGAAAGGTGAAGAAGTGAGTCCTGACATTGCAAATACATGAAGTGTTAGCACCGCAGTGAATCACAATAACAGCTGAAGGAACTTTTCTCACAATCTTCTGCTACAAAGGTATTTACAGGACTGAAATGTCACAGCTGAAATATACCATTTTAGGAGTAAATGTTATTTATGGGTAAAAACTTTGCTGCTTGTTCAATTAGGTCCAAATCATTCACTCAAGGAAACAGAGGACATGGGCTTGTCTTCTTGGTAAATGTTATTTTGTACCATATAGTACAGACTTACACATGCTGGCAGCAATGTAGTTCATCAATGAAAGTTTGTAAAGCTAGCAAATATACTTATTTTTGTCACTCAAGGAAAAAACATAATCACTGTTGCATGCAAGTAGTTTTCTAAGTGTGTACTTCTAAACTCAGGTTAACATCAATATTCTAGACACTTGGCCAGGTTTCTTATGAAGCAGTTACTCAACAAGAACTTCAATGAGTAGAAAAGCAAAAAGCCCCAAAGGTCATTTTCCAAAGTGAATATTTTAGGAAGTGAACGTGAATATCTGCTGCCCTATGAGTTCCTCTGTTTATTGTAATAAGAAATGCCTGAACTGTCTAGAGTGTTCCAGGGAAGTGTCAGACAAGAAGGACAGAGCAGGGAAGTGCTACTGTACTGACGCTTGATGCTATCTGTAGTCCCTTCAAAATGCAGCCAGCATAAACAAACCACAGTAAAAATAACCACTGAAGAACAGAAGAGACCATTGTAAATGGATGTAGATCTCCAGCAGCAGTTAAACTGTGAAAACTTAATATCAACACCAGCTTTACATATCTGCATTTCACAGAAACGTAGGACAATTTGGATTGGAAGGGACCTTAAAGACACCACTGTCCATTAGAACAGGTTGCTCCAAAGCCCCATCCAACTTGGCCTTGAACACTGCCAGAGACAGCTTCTCTGGGCAACCTGTGTCAGCATCTCACCCTCACAAGGAGGAATTTTTTCCTAATATCTAATCTAAATATCCCCTCTGTCAGTTTGAAGCCATTCCCTCTTTTCCTGTTACTAGAGGCCCTTATAAAAATTTGCTCTGAAGGTTTCTTTTAGGTCCCTTTACATATTGGAAGGCTGCTAGCAAAGAAAGAAAGAAAGAAAAGAATCAGTGTGCATCAGGAACAATTCTCAAAGGCACAGAAATAAAATTTCAAGAAGTGTCTCAAAGGCACAAAAATAAAATTTCAGGAAGTGTCTCAAGCCAAAAGCAAAATACAGTGATAGGAAGGAGTCAAATACAGTAAAAACTAAGGTATGCCACATTACGTAGAAATGTCTAGCCTTAAATACTTTCACAAGCCAAAGATAAAGCAACTTGCACAATATTACACCTCATGTCAGGAAATAAGATACAAGTGTGCATAAGCAATTCTCATTAGAAGAAAATGTGCTGTCTTTTCCTTACAGGCTTTGTGGCCCTAGCTGCTTTCTACTTACTGCCTAAGTACAGCTTCCTGCTGTACTTAGGCAATGAGACTTTTCCTATCAAGCTCAGTCAGCCATCATTACTTATGGTAATGAGACACTTAATTCGTTTGTTCATCTATTCTTCATTTCAAAAATTTCATTTTGAAATTTCAAATTTCAAATCAGGATAGGAACTGATATGCTTCTTTCTCAAAGCGACTGTAATTTTCAACTCAGTTTGAAATATTTTCTCTTGTTCCTCTGAAATAGATAGAAATTAATCTTTTTCTTGAAGATACTCTACAAATAGCATTTTACTTACAAGGAAAAATACTGTAGGAATACTGCCACACAAATCTGTCAGCCCTACAAATAGAAATATAGCAGCCATCCATATCAGTCCTCAGGTTATTTGTATATAGATTTTGGAAGATTCCAGTGAACCTTATACCAGATATGCAACTGAACACTTTCTGATATTTTGTAAAAATGTGTCCACCTTTTTTATCCAAGTTAGGAGAGATATTTTTAACTTCCTTTCCTACAAGGAAAGTAAAGCCGTCATGGATTTTTGTATCTTTTGTATCTTCTTGCACTCCAAGACCACTATTATTCTTACAAAGGACTTGAGACTTGAAGGTTTCAGAGACACTGTGGAAAACAAAATTCTATCCAAATACCATAGGAAAAGACTGTTCGGGGGAAAAAAAAAAAAAAAAAAA
>NDXB01010333.1:14348-25446 GCA_002631895.1 Agapornis roseicollis
GGATTTGGGGGGGAAAAAAAAAAAAAAAAAAAAGAAAGTGGGGTAGGGAAACTCCTATCAGCCCTGCTTCTAGCCCTCAGAGACTCAGAGAGTGAGCACTTACTTAAAATGGCTCTGATGCCTTGTCATTGGTCTGCCTTGTCATTGGTCTGCCTTGTCTGATAAGCAGGTGAAAGATTCCCCAGGTATATGGTCAGACTTTTAAAAGCCAGAAAAATGACTCAGGAGATGTAACACCATCTTTAATAGAAAAACATGGAGAATGTAGGAGTAAAGGAGGTGAGCAGAAGCTGGCACAACTTAATATAAGTATTCAGTTGTCCCAGCTGGATGTGCAGACACAAAACCTTCTATTGATATTTCTTATTTAAAAGATTTTCTGATGGAAAATTCTTACAACAGTCAATATGAAAATATCAGCTCGTCATCTTCTCTGTAGACTGTAGGCTCAAATGAAGAATCATATATTGTCCCACAATTGTTTCTGGAGAATATTATCCCCAAATGTATTTTTAATTTCTTTTTATCTCTGTAGTTTTATGGTATGATATACTACTGTGCTCAACAGAAATATTTCAATAATTACCAAAGTAATTTTCTTATTGTAGTAAGTCTGTTACCCCTGGGTAACATGGTTCATTGCATGTGAAACATATTTACTCTTTCTACTTGTATTCATCTGATATAATTTGGTTTTTATTAAGTATCTTACTAAAAATACTTAAACTTTACTTTCCTTGTTCTTTAGATTTGTATTGCCAAAATTGCTTTTGGATTGCAAAGTAGAAAAATTGAGTGGCTTGTGACCAAAAACTAGAAATGAGTAGCAGGCTTTGTTGAAAAGGAGAGCAGTTGTTGATTTCATGGTATATTGGTGCCAAACTGTGAGAGAATTTTTGCACTGCTGGGTTAATTCAAGGACTCCAGGGTAAGAAGAGAAAAGATTTGGGGAAATCAGAAAGTAAGTTACATTTGGTATTTATCTTATGCAGCTGGAAGAAGATAAGGAAGAACCTGTATAAGAAGTCCTGAGAATTTCTATAGCCTCGTTTGCAGGACCATTAAAGGTTTAATTTACCTCAGACAATGTTTTTTCTAATTGGAAATTGGAAAAGACACTGATGTTTTAAATTTATCACATTCCTTTGCACTCCTCAGAGGCGGTACTACATCTCCTGAGTCTTTTGCATGATATGAATGCCACCATTTTCACAGACTATTTTCAGAAGCATACATGTATTCCTGGGTCACACCTGAGGATATATAAAGGATATGAGGATGCATGAAATGCAATAAAATGAAATGTAAACACAAAGCTGGATTTCATGTAGAGTGTAATTCTAGCCCCAAGATCTGTAAACAGAGTGGTCATCCACCATTCTATACATTCAAACCTGTATCTAGTACTTACAGCATGAATCAGACTTCATAACATATAAGCTGTATTAAAGCACAAAGACTTTCAACAGTATTGCCCAAAACCAAGAGCTAGTCAAATTTACACTTTTAAAGACCAGTTCTGCTGAATTTTCAACACGTAATAAACTGTGCTGACCAAAGCACTCATAATGGAAGATGGAAAAACTTTCTGACCTCTCATCAATCCACTGTGAATTCTCTAATTCACTATTCTCAGTCTGTTGTAGTTCATAAATGATGTAATCAGGAGTTGCTAAACTTATAAGTCACCAGTGCTTGTAGCAAATTTTGTGTCAGGCTTTACAGGATTTTATGACATTCAGTAATTTTATTGTCTATCACTTTTTCAGTCAGGAGAGATTGTTTGAGACAATTATAGGAGCACAAAAGCAGTTCATAGTTTTATACACAGTTCTATATATAAGCGTTTTTGCCACAAAATCTATCTTAAAGGCCTGTGTTAAGCGATTTAGAAACACCCACAATACTCCAGCCTTTAACTTCCTAACACTGAGGTCCCCAGACACTGAGACTATACTGAGACCTATACCCATCCTGGAATGGCCAACAGAGCCAGGATGCTGCAACATGATCATATGCAAAATGTTTTCTGAAAATGTTTTCTCATGCACTTCTTAGCCTAGGCAGCACTCTCCCAAACAAGTAGTCATCAGGTTTTTCTGATCCCTCCTACTGAAACTGTTCCAAGGATAAATAGGGTGGTTAAAATTGCACTGTCAAACTGAGACCTGACTAATAAGAGCTGATGAATGCATGGGCTTGCACCTGAGGAACAGGGAACTCTTGTGGGAGTGGGAAGCTCTGGACTTCTCACTTTGATTAATATTTCTTATAGAATACTTTACATAGCTGTTTGAGAAAGAATTGTAATTTGTTTACTGTTGGGACCAATATACCAACAAATAGGTCAAGGAAAATAGCAATACCGACCCCCAGATTCACAAATGTCATGTGTATACTTTGGGTCTCGGGAATATACAATCACTAATACCACTTCTCTATTGCTGACAGCTAACAGACCTTTTCTTATTGCTTTATATCTCTATTGAAGGTTGCCTGCCTTCAGCTGAGTGCCTGGCACTCTGCCTTTTGTCTCTTTCAGAAAGTAACCCACAAGTATTGTCTCCATGAAGCAGTAAAGATATCTTTCTGCCACAGAAAACAGTAGCAATTTTCCAATAGAAAATAAAATACAATTAAAAATAAAATTAAGAATTAAAAATGTTCTTTTTTACATCCATTAAATTGCTGAAAATACTCTGAAGCCATTTATAGTCTTGTTATTTTCTATTGACCCAAATCCATAGACTCATGTCACAAAAGTGATCATAAACTGAAAAATACATTAAAAAAGAGTGTTTTGGCTTGTTCATTTCTGCTACCATTTACATTTCTATCTCATGCTATAATTTTATGTACCATAAATACATTTTCTTCTCACCAATAATGATAGATTATTCAAAAAGTCCATTTAAATATTAGGAGGTGTTAAATGTTCAGAAATTATACATTTCTGAATAATAATTCTAGGCAGAATAACAAACTAATAATAATAATAATAATAATAATACTTCTAGGTAGAATAACAAACAAGTAGCTTGCTCCTGTAATGTGTTCTTACTAAATCCAGAAATTTGAAGGATTTCTTTGACATCTGTTGAAATCAGTACACATTGGCAAAGTCAGCACAATGAAAGAATACTCAAATGGTTTAAGATTACATTTAATTTGTGTTTTACTTTAGTATAGCATTAAAGAAAATAATTTTTGTGCACAAATGCATATTTACCTGACCAAAAAAGTAGTCCTTTGCATCATTGACCTTGACTGTAGTAAAGTCTTTCAAATCGTCACATATCCTTATCTCTGCAGAAAATGGGAAATTAAAGTTGTAGAATTGTCTTGAAGTCTTCAAATAAGACTGCAAAAAACCCCAAGCACTTAAAATTATATTTTAAGTTTTTTTTTTATTTTAATACTACAGGATTAAGCTGTAGTACTCATTGATAATGTTTTTAAGAAAGTCATGTTATCCTGAATTGTAGTAGTCAACTCTCAAAAATTTAGATGGAATATTAAACTTCGGTATAATCTCTGATTTAGCAAATCTCCAGCTACTAGAAATGAAGACCAGAATGGATGTGGATGTTTTACAGCTTAATCTGAAACATCAGACATTGGATGTTATCGGATTTTTGTGACATGAAACATACACATGCATTCACACAAATAGACCTTGGTTCAGCTCAGAGAGGGAAAAAATAAATTATTTCTTTTTTACTTGGAATGATAAAAGTTTTTTACATTCACTTTAAACAATATTGGAATAGAGACTGTACACAAGCAAAATAAATATAAAATGACTAAGACTATTATATAAAATGCATTTTTTATTTTCTCTAGATCTATTTTTCCAGTATTTTGTGAGAAATATGCACTTACTGCAAACATAGAAATTTAGTGCACAGTGCATTTAAAATATTAGGCACTACAAATAGATTTTGGAAGGAAAAAGCTATTAAAAAGTAGTGATACCACATTACCGAAACAAGAGAGATGAATTCAGGATTGACTCTTTTTAATTAGTTACTTTCTAATTCAGTGCAATCCAGTTGGATTCTTTTCAAAGTTGTGACTAAAGATGTATCTTGCTACAGACTTGCTTACAAATAATCACATATGTTGTCTTCTGGTATGAAATATACTTCATTAAAAGTCATTAAAACTTCAACTTAGCTCTCCATAATAAGGGATGATTATTAACAGGTTTATTGATAAGGACTGTAAGAATGAAGACCTTAGGTCCACTGTAGGAGAGGATCAGATTCAAGATAATCTTAAAAACCTGAATGTACACAAGTCCATTGGGCCTGATGAAATCTAACCACAGGTCCACACTGATGTCTAACAGTGGCATGAAGAAGCTTTCATTTCAGATTTCCCTCTATGCATAATATTAGCCATCACTTAAAGTCTCAGAACATTAATCATGTTTGGAATGAGTTAGAAACATTCACACACATGCACGTACGCAGCTGTATGCTGGGACATGGGAAAATACGTTTTACATAGTTTTAGGAGGTTAAAAAGGAACAAATTAGAATTTTATCCCTTTACAAATTGCATAGTTTAGATAATTTCTACTGGGCGAGAAGGAACCTATAAAATGTTACTATGTAGTAGACACCAAAGGGGATTTAAATTCACTTCAAAATATAAGTGTAGGTAATATATGATATATGTTAGAATCACACCACCTGAGATAACAAATGAACAGAGAGCAATGAAGAGAGAATCATTCTTGAAGCTATCTACTGTAAGGTAACCACTCTAGCAAACAATCAGGAAAATATATTTTTTATTACCAGAGTAGCAGTAAAAGAAAAGACACTGTGATTTTCTTACTTCTAAGGCATTACTTATAGGCAAAACAAAGATTAGTAAAACACAGTGAATAGGTACTTCCTTGCTCAGAAATAGCAGATAGCCAGAAGTATAATGCTGCTGCATCAGTGCTATAATTCCCTTCAGGAATTTTATTTCCCCTCATTCAAATGTGAAAATTGGTCATCTTTGCACAGAAATTCAGTGCCTTCAGTGCTCTGCCTTGGAGAGTGATTGGAACTACAAGGATTAATACAAATGGAAATTTTAGTAGTTACATCTCAAATACAGAAAGAAATTTCCTTAGTATTTCCTTGTCTATGGTACCTTCTAACCAAATACCTTTCTTTCCAGGTAAAAATTAATATTTTTAATGAATAACGCCTATAATTTTGTGAAAAATAATAATTCTTTTTTTTATTCCACCTCTCCTTTATGTGTGTGGAAAAAAAAAAATCCTTCAGAAGGGCAGCTCAGCACTGAATGTGAGAACACAGGTTCAGAGTTTATTCTTCATTTTGCAGGCACAAAGTCCTTGACCATGAACAAGAAATTATTAGAGACTGCTCAACTGTTTTAAGAAATATATCAGGTTTTAAGACTAAACTAGGTTCGATATTTGGTAAATTTCAAAAGCAATTATTTGGGGTTTTTTTAATTACTAAAAATTACTAAAACCCCACAGCTTTCTAGTAGGAAATAATTCAATAATTGTACAAAACTCAATCATTGTATAAATAATTCAATCACTGTACAAGATTGTACATTACCATTTCAGGGCAAATCATACCCAATCTTTTGGCTAACTAATATTATTCCAATTTTTAGTTAATTGAAGTTGTCATTCTGAGGTGTGTTCTGCCTCACTAGAAGCAAAATAATGACATTTTCAAAATTCATCTTAATAGAACAGCAAAAATAGAAAGGGGAAGAAGAAGGGAATGTACTTCAATTATACATGGTAAAAGAAATGAGACAAAAGTGAAGAATGACCTCTCCAACCAGGGCTATTACACACCTTGTTTTTCAAGAATTTGAACTTAAGGTGCAGATTTTCCAGAAGGAAAAAAAAAAAAAAAGGAAAATAATATACCAGAAAAATGCTTTGGCCTAACAGTGATAATGTAAATTTATGAAAATTAGAACATTTTTAAATCAGTAGTACCAGAAAGATTGGGTGAGCTGAACTTTAATCTGAGTAAATCCATGCTAGTACAATCTTGATTATTTAATGCCATTTAATTAAAAAAATATGTACATTATTAATTTTTCAATGATCTAAGGTTTATTGAAATTGAGTAAATGACTGAAACACAGTTTGCTCTTGACTATGCTTGAAGTCTTTCAATATGACTGCAAAAAATATGAGCACTTCAAAATGGTTTAAATTAAGATCTGATTTAAAGAAATCAATGTCAGGATCAACACTTAGAGAAGTCAGCATCAAATTTATGAAGTTGCTATTAAGAGCTGAATCCTTCACATTTGCTACCATCATTCCACTTTCAGTGTTTTGATGTCATTTACACACAGGTGCTAGGAAGATATTTATTACCCTCTTTATATTATTACATATTTTATTACCTTTGCTCAGAGTTCCAGGTAAGTATTATGGACAGTACATGGCTGAGTTAAAACTCTTTATAATGAGATGGAAATCTTTAAGCCCGTAAAAAGTTTAACGCCATCTGTCAATTATTGTCAAAATACATGACACATTTAAGCTTAATCGTAATACTTTCCAGTTATATACAGTTTTTGTAAGCTTTTTGAATTCTGAGTAAATCCTTTACTATTCTGTGAGGCTACAATCAATTTGGTACAAATGTTTGTAGAAAAAACCATTTTCACAAGGAAAATTCTGTAAAGTTCTGTGAAGCTCAAGACGGTCCTTAACCTTGAAAGGGTAAACATGAAAAACTGAAGGTGTGTGGAGTCATTAAACTTGGGGTCCTTCTTTGACAAGTGACTTCCTTGTGGGTTCTAGCACATAAATAACATTAGATCTATATTTCAATCAGCTATTTTTTTTCTCTCCCTTTCCTAAGTTGTGAAAGCCTCATTCCGACCTTCTTATCGTCTAAATTCACTTCTAGACAGATTGTCTCCATTTATCTGAGTGCTGAAATTGTCTTTCAGCTTAAACAGCTGTCTTAATCTCTGATGTTTATCTTCTGAGACATTCTCATGAGCAATCATCTCCCCTCTCAGCCTTAGTTTTATTAGAACAAACATCATGCTCTTCTAGTCCATAAAACAGGCTCTCTGCTCTGTTCACCCTGTTAGTTGTTCCTTACCTGCTCTCCTTTGATTTAAACAGTCATAGTACTTGCTCTGGGCAAGCTCTCATTAGCAATTTGCACAATGATATCAATACTTCTGGTTCTGCAAATACTTTGCCTGGTATAGTCTGAAATCATACGTGATTTATTGATAGCTGCTTCACTTTGATAGGTTACAGTATTTTCTAACTGCATTCCCCCATGCTGGAATACACTTTTGTTCTACTTTTCATTTATCTCCGTGTGACACATTTACTTCAGGAATGGTTTATTACAAACAAACAATCTTAAAGATATACAAGAAAATACTGTGGCTTGATTTTAAACACATATTTTACCTTTCTGCATTTCTAGATACCTGTTTCCTAAATATTTAATCCCTCCTAAAGTACAAATTTCAAACAGTTTACAAATGTGCACTATATTTGGTACAGTAGACTCTATTAACCTGAGTGGTTATGCTGAATGCATATTGTATATAATCTATTGAAACAGAAAAGTTGTGAGAGAAAAGAAAGGGAAAGAGATTTTTTTATCAATTGAAAACATTGAAGATTAGAAGGCAAATACAGACCTTACACAACAGGGTCTTTGAATTCACTAGAAGGAGCTTTTGGGCTTTACAGAAATCACTCAACAACAACAACAAAAAAAACCAAAAAACCAAAACCACACACACACAAACACACACACACAAAAAAAAAAACCAAAACAAAACAAAAAAAACCCAACCAAACAAAAAAACCCCAAACCCAAACCCTGCTCATTTACGTGTTTACAAGACTGAACTACTTACTTGATCTGATCTTTATCAGTTATCTATAGAATCAGTGAGAATGTTTGCCACCTGCTTAAAGTTTCAGCTGTGATTGCGGGAGGATGGCTGGCAAATAAGACCAAGTTAGTTGATCCATTTTTTGCTTTGTTGAGATGTATGCTCAATCCTTCCCAGCTTTGAGCTTGGGATGGAGGGCAGTCATTCCAGGGTGGTGATTTCAGAAGTTTAGTCACAGCAGCAGCGCTGCTATGGTTATGGTTATATGGTTATGTTTCTTGATATTTTACCCTGCTTCAGAGTCACATTTATGCAGTGGAAGAAAATAATACTTCCCTGCCACAAACACTATTAAATGCTGAGATATGTTTGGTTACTCTAATGATTAACACCAGAAAGACAGGTAATTTGACATCAAGAAACAGGCAGTAGAGTTATTTCTGTTAAAGGGTGAATCCAGTACTCTGGAGAATGGAGTCTAGTGCAGAGGGACTTCAAAATTCTGACATGAGCACTTTAAAAGCAGATAAAAGAAGGAGCAAATGCATAATGTGTTTTAAGAGGTACTTACATGTTAAACAATGGTGGTATACTGTTCAGCAACAGAGCTTTGAATTTACAAATTCTTGAATTTATATAATTTTAAAAGCTTTTGATCTTACTTTTTATAATTAAAAAAATGCAGCCTAAATGTATATAATAGAAAGTGGCAGAACATGCTAACACACCTTTGGGATTGTGTGCTACTTCTTGCAGCTTTGTTTAGTCTCAGAAAATTAATGCTAATTTTGATATGCAGCACTCATCATAAATTCAGGTCAGAAAGTGCTTCTTTGCCTCATTCAGAGAGCAAAAATAATTTCAAAGACTTACTGTGCTGTACTTGGAGGCTTGAACAGCACCCAGTGCACTCAGACTGTTGCCAAAAGGGTTTCATCAATGAAACATCAAATTAAGCTTTATTTTAATGATAATTTACATGTGGTGAGAAATGAGTGCAGTTTCACATGATGCTTTGGTATCTGTAAATATCAAATGAGTTTGTTTCTTCACAGCAGGATTGGTGCCTTTTTTTTTTTCTTTTTAATTTATCTTCCTTTAGAACTTGGGTGGGAAAAAATGTATCAATCTCATCTTCATGTTCAGGTCTAAAAGAAGCAGAACACATCTTTCGAGATAAATAAATTTTGAATAAAAATTGAATTTGACTGGGTAAACTCCAGGGACTTGTAACAAGATACAGAGCATTTCACTCCTATGACATTGGTTTGAAATTAACTCAGGTGAACAGAGAGCAGGAGTCATTTTCATCTGATGTCTGTTCAGTAGCCTACACAGAATGAGTTGCTGAGGTTTAGTGCATGCATTTCCTTGGGGTCATGCAGCCACTTTATAGAAATCAACATTAACCAGTAGTCAGCCTGAATTATGAATACCACAGGCAAACTTGCAGTAATATGCAAAGTAATCCACATGGGGAAGGAACTACTCTAGCAGATACAGTAACAGACTCCAAAGGATCTGCTGTTATTCAGGAGAAAAATCTTGATGTCAGCACTAGAAGTTCTTTAAAATCATCAGCTCAAAGCATGCAGCTCAACAGCAATCAGAAAGACAAACAGATGTTCAAAGTTACTAGGAAATACACAGAAAAAACAGGAATCACTGTTTTCCCACTGTATGAATCCACACCAGATCCACACCTGGAGTATCATTTTATTTTTTCATTCTTAAGAATATTGGAGATCTAGAACATTTCCTGGAAAAGTTTCTAGCAAAGACAAGGGATGATCTGAAGTATGGCACTGGTTGAAAATAGAGAGAGATTAATTAGAAAATTCTTCAGTTTGGAGAAGGGTCAATGAAAAAGATATATGAAAAACTAGTGAAATAAGGAATGTCATGGAGAAGGAGAAATGGCATGTTTATTCATTTTTTCTACATTAGAATAAAACTATGACATTAGTAGGCAGCAGGTATAAAATTAGCAGATGTACTTTTTCGTGCTATATGTAATAAAATTATGAAACACATAGCCAAAGAATGTTGCGAAATTCAAATGTGTTTAGAAAGTGGTTAGAGAAGCTCATGAAGTAAGGCCTATTGAGGACAATTAATATAATGCAACCTCTGGTGCTGGGAAACCCAAGCTGCTGATTACAAGTAGCTTAGAATACAAGTTTGTGGGAAAGCCTTTTTTATGCTACCATGATTTTTCTCCCAGGCATCTACTATTAGCTCTGCCAAGAGAGGTTACTATATGTTAAATGGTATGGTTATTTCTCCAACAATCTAAAAAATCCTTCTTGCCTACTGTTTTGGTGAATATATTCAAAGCAGACAACTGTGGCTGTATTTAAAAAGTATGTGAGCAAAATGAGCATAAGAAGCAGACGATTCTCCATGGGCAAAATAGATCTTAGAGAGTTTTTCTGTTGAGGGGTGCTAAATGCAGCTGGATCTACAAATATGAATAATGAGAAATACTTGGTGAATTCATTAGAGCACTAAGATCAAATTCAGGGGAAAAATCTGTTTCATACTTAAGAAAAAATGGAAAACAATGTTCAACATCTTTGCATTTCATAGATAAATTATTTACTTCGAATTTAACTTTCTGAATGCTGGTATTTTATAGAATCATAAGGAATATAAGAGTTCATTTCAAATTATCTCCTGTAGCATCTAGTATACTGTAATTTAGGGATAGTGGTGAAGTTCACACTGAGATTGTCCTGTTCTTGGTATAAACTGGAATTGTGTATTACAACCATTTTTCTTACACTGAATTTTCAAAGTGAGAGTTGTCTCCCATACTTGTTATAGAGGAAGTTTCCATTTTCTGATTCTGTCAAAACAGATATGCACCTAAACATTATATATTCCTTCTGTACTTACTTCCCCTGGTCTTTCTATTTTCTCATAATAAAAAACCCAACAGGTAACTATTCTATGATTCTATGGTTCTATAATTTCATTTCTACATGTCATCTTGCACATAAGTCTATTGTATCTATAAGCATATAACATTTTCTTCTTTTAAATCAATAGTTTGCGTTTACATAAAAGGACCTGCATTTTCCTTGAAAGCAAGCAAATAATCCACAAAAAGAGCATCATAATAAGAGTTGCATATCATATTTGAGAGATCATAGCAATCAGGTGAAGTTCCCAATGACTGGAAAAGGGGAAATATAACCCCCATTTTCAAGAAGGG
>NDXB01010337.1:4376-20045 GCA_002631895.1 Agapornis roseicollis
GCATGGGAGTAGCAATTCACATCTCAGTATTTACATCTCTGGCTGAGATTTGCTTCTGCTTTCTGCTCTACCAGTCCTCAAAAAGAGCAGGCCCAGAGCAGTTATTGCTACGGCTATTAATGCTACTTATGGTGATAAACACTCTATTTAATATCCTGGCAGTGTCAAGCCAACGTTTAGCCTCCTAATAGCAGGTGCTCACCTTAAGTACTGATATATAAAAAGAGTTTCAGCTGGGTTAGGCAACCAACCAGGACAGAATCTGGGACTAAGCTAGGCATCCCGAAGCCTGTTTTCTCCATAGCCCCATTGCCCCCCGCTCTGTCCTAGTGGAGAGCCTCCTGACTCTGCTCTCTTTTATCCAGAAGAATCAGTGATTTTATTTCCTTTGTGAATGCCAAGTTCAGCAGGTCCTTGGAGGTCCTGTTGTACTTTTGGGATGAAATTGCAGCCCCACTTGGACTATCTCTACCTTACAACAGAACATCCTTCCATTTTTGGAGGTTTTACGCATTTTGGATGACAAAGACATGACTGCTAAGTTTGCATTTACTGTTATTCAAAGCAGAAGCTCTGTGTTAGGAATACAATAACCCAGGCAAGGCACAGCAATCCCTGTTGTTGTTTATCTAACAATGGGACCTCAGGGAACATGGTGAGCACAGTGAACCAGTGAGCCGTGGCATGTGTGATGTGCTATGGTAGGGCTCTGTGTGCTGATGTAAATCTGTAGGTTTCTCTAAGCTATAAGAGAGCACAAAGCATGGACCCCATTTTGTGTTAGGTGCTGTATAGAGGACACAACTGGTCTCCCTCCCCTCAGAAACCAATAAATAGAAGAGCCCAGAGATGGTTCCAGACAGCTGAGACAGGAAAGGAGCAAGGGGCCATAAAACAACAGTAGTGGATGGATGCAGCCACCAGGATTGGCGAGTTATTTGAATCAGGAAAAGAGAGCTCTGGAAGCAGGCATGGTGCTGCTGGTGTATTTCCAAACTTCTCAGGGCTTGGAAGCAGCCAGAAACAGCACATGGGGATATTGTTTTAGATGCAGCCAGGGATAAAGGGGACCAGTACTTTAGGCAAGTCAAGGAAGAAGAACATTCATCTTGCCTGGTCTGGCCAGCTTGCATTGTGACCTGCCACCTGGAGCAGCTCCCTGGGGCTTACAAGGCCTCAAGTGGTCCCTGTAGACTCACACAACCCCACAAATACACCTGTACCAAGCAAAGGATTCCCAAAGGCAGGGAGCAACTCTCAGGAAGCCTTTAGAGGCATCTGGGTTCAGCCATGGCACATACATGAGATGTGCCCAGACAGGGTGGTGGATGCTGACACTAGCCCATGGAACAAACTACAGTTGGACTGACAATGCTGCACCACCCAGAGATAATGTGGCCAAAGAAATCCACAAAGTCACCTGTAGAGAGGGTTTGCCAGTTGCTCTGCATCACTCTGGATAAGTTATTATGAATTAAGAAATAAACGTACCTCTCCTCAAAAAAAAAAAATGCTGTAGGCCATGCTTTCAGACAGAAAAGTATTCATATCACCTGCTTGCTGCTTTGTGCTCAGGTCTCAGTAGAGCTGTGGCTGTAATACATGGGGTGAGCAGCTGGAACACTGAGACTGATGTGTCTTTGGTACTATTCACATAGATAAGTCTGATTGCTACTCATAAATGAGAACTTCTGCCAGTTAGAATGTGCTTTAAGGACATCTTTTCACTGAGAGCCAAAATGTTCTCTCTCTCTGCATATGCACTCGTTGCAGGCTTAAAGAAGGAGCTGGTCAAAAGGATCTTCAAATCTCAGTGTGTGACCCATCCACCAGGAAGCATTATATGCACACAAACACCACCCTGCTTTTCAATCTGCTCAGATCATGGATGAGCAACACAAGAGCACTTTTTAGGATCAGCTGCTGACTTCAGTTCCACGCGTTTGTGATGCTAGTGTGTAAATAGAGTTTGTGGCTGAAGCCACATCTCCAGGGAAATGGCTCCACAGCTCCACTGAGCAGCCTGAAGTGTGCAGTGAAGGGGATACACCCCCCTTTATCTCTCTGCATTTCATCTGGATGCTGGTGCCTACCTCAGCCCTGCTGAACACAGCATTGGTCACTCTGTTTCCTGAATCACCCAAAACTGCACTTGGCAGATAAAACAGTGTCCAAATTCTGCTTCGGGAAAAGCAGTGTTTCAGCAAGGAGTGAGGGCTTTCCCATGTAATGAGTTTCTGAAATTGTAAGATGCTTTGTTAGACTTTGAGATCAAAGGTGCCAGAGAAAATATTTTGCAGTCAGTTAATAATATGTAAGCACCTGGTCCCTAACAGCACTTGAATTACCCTCAGTAATGGGTCTAGGTGATTTGGGTAAATCACTTCCACCCTCCTCTTAGGTCAGGGTTTAATTTACTCATACAAGGTGCTCATACTTCCCAGGGCCTGATTCAGCTGGCTGAACTGGGTCACGTCCTGAAGCAGGCAACAACTCCTGCCATACAGGGCTTGCACCTGCTCTGACTCTGGAAGGGGAATGTGTGCAAATAGCTGTGGTGCATCATTGGTGCTGGTCCTGCACTGGTGGGAGGATTCCCATCTTCTCATTGATGTTAGGGAGCTGCACATGAGTGGTTCAGACAGAGCATTGCAGGTCACTTCAGCTAAAAAGACATCATGGAACTGTGGGATGTAGCATCTCAAGCCAACACAAGTACAGAGAAGAGCCCAACATATAGCGGCAAGGCCTTGGGCAATGTGAGAAAGGTTTGCTGCACTGTTGCTCACACACTTCTCACCATATGAAGGGTTCTCCTTCTGTGCCCTGTGCTGTGAGAAGTTCTTTCTTAAGTATCTTCCAACATGGATTAAAGCATTCACGTACCTCACAGATGGGGGGAGGCTGCCCCTGTGCTGCTGGATTTTGCTGTGTGCTTTGACAGGCAGTGCTGTGGCTGTGCTCAGCAGCTAAAGAGGGGACCACCACTTGTCCCCACTGCTTCTGAACACCTCTCTGACAAGTGGGAAGTAAAGGAAATGCTCCCATATTTTAGCCAGCTTCTTTGAGTTTGGTTCTTTGCCATTTCATCTTCCTTTGAGAGATTCATGTTTTAGTTCATCGGATGCTCTCCAACCTTACCAACCAATGCCAGCACAAGAGCTTGCAAAGCCATGATAAGAGTCAGTGTGACTCTAGACTTTTAAAAGACAGGTCATGAATTTATGGGCTGCTCAGTGGCATTTTCCAGCCTAGTTGGTTTATCATATATTTCAATCTGCTAGAAGTCATAACAGATCTTTTCCAAAGGGTCCAAAGAAACCCTCCAGCTCAGGAAACAACTAGTTCACCTTTCTATAGTATGTAATTTTGTTCTACTGAGTGCTAATCTGACCAGAAGGTATGCCCTATGATTGGTGGGAGGATTCCCATCCTCTCACTGACACAGTGAATTTCTGCTGGAACCATGCAGACTGGACATTTTATGGGTACTGAAAAGTGCTGACAGGTTACATGGGTTCCAGTGTACAGGACACAGTCACAGATGACATTCTCACTGAGGTTTCATTGAAAATCTCAGAAGTTACCTGAGCTGCAAATGGAGGCTGGGAGAAATATCATGTACATCAGTCCTGTTGCAGCAGTCACCCCTAGACCTCTGCATTCCCTCACTGCCAGAGTCAGGATGGACCTTTGGCTTGAGCCAAAGTATTGTTGCTCTTCTGCTTCTGCTGTCTGGAGACAGTGTGGGTTTGAAGAACTAATAGAGACAGGCATCTGAGTCATGGCTCAGAGCCTACGGTTTGTATTAGGCTGGCACAGCCTATGATACCTCTTAAAGTCCAGATCTGCAGTGACAGTGCGAAAAAGGCAAATTCCTGTCAAATTGATGCACTGAGATCAGCTGGCACTTGCCATTAGGTACACAGCTCTTAAAAAACTGGTAGTTTTTTGAGTGTAAAGAGACTTTTGAAGTCTTGAGTTTATATTGCCGTTTGCCATCTAGGAAACTCTAGTAAGTTTATTTTGTAGAACAAGACAGCTGCTGGTTCAGTTGGAGAATGCATCTTCTGTTTGCAGAGGCAGAAAATGAGATTTGGAGCCAAGCCTGTGGTGAGTCATCTTCATGAACAATTTCTAGGAATGCATTCACTTTGGTAAGTGAGATGGCTCATCAGAGTCTGGAATAGTTCAGCCCTGAGTTACAAGGTTAGGAAAATGACTGTGTAATATCTAAGTCATCAGTGTGATTCTTCTGTGGTGATAGAGAGCTTTCCTGCTACCCAGGGAAGGATGTTGAGTCAAAACCAGGGAAATGGTCATGGCTCTGTTTGGCAAGAAATCATGTATTAAGTGGGCAGTACAAGCTGCTGAACAGCAGACCTGCTGATCCTGCAGACCCACATAGAGATAGAGCCTGCTCACAGAAAAACCGTACTGCCTTCTCCAGCACCCACCGTTCCATGCTTCTGTGAGATGGGAGCAGTTCAGTTTAAAACCACAAATTTTATTAACCCTAAATACCACCTCTGCAGATTGTAATTACACCAGTAGGACAGCAATGGCAAACCCCCATGGCACTGACAGCATATCCCGGCTCAGGTCTGTGTATGTGTAAATATCCTCAGTGACCTGAAGTTGTATGTCAGAGTAGCTCATTGTTATAAATGGTGTTCTGATACATGAGGCCATTTCTTGTACCTCTGGCTCTCCAGAGGACCAACAGGGTGATGAGCTTTGGACCACTGAGTTGCTTTAGCAATCCCAATGAAAAACAAGGTTGGGACCTTTTCTTCAAAGCGGATCCAGCTCTAGTTACCATGACACCATGACAATCAACTTGTTTACTGCTTCAAGGTACAGTCTAAACATTCTTGGCATGTCATTTGCATAGCAATATCCAGAATGCTTTGTGCCACTCTACTGTATTCGGGCTCTGCAAACACATTGAAAGGTTTCTTTGCACGTATGCTTAACTAAAGAGAAAGAAAGGAAGAGAAAGGAGAAGAGAGCTGCACTTTTGGTAGCAAGTTTCATATAAAGTGTAACCTAAACTCTGTAACAAATTAAACATAAGAACTGGATATATGTCCCCCTGGACATATATGCATTTATGGATATATGTTCTGGGGAAACAGGGAGGAGCATTGATCAAACAGATGGTTGAAAACAACCTAAGAAAATCTAGGTCTCATTCTGGCAGAGTATTTAAGCGTGTGCTTGACTTTAAATGCGTGATACAGGACAGAAAATAAAAAGACATGGAGAAGTGAGACAAGATAGATTAGTAGAAGAGGCGAGAATAATCATGACAGGGGGGTCAGCTTGACTGTGCCAGCTGGAAGAGCTGTAGATGGGTGTGCAGAGCTGGGCTTAAATCACAACAAGGGTGAAGCTAAACAAAAAAGAAAAAAAAAACCAAACAAAAAAAGAAAAAAAAACCAAAAAGACCAAAAAGTCAGTTGTTAGTAGTTCTAAAAGCCAAAACCCATGATTATTTTAGCTGATAAACTACACAAGCAAAAATCTATGAGGGAGAAATAATAATCTAGTGAGATATCTACACTCTTCAGGTGCTGCCCATGCTCATTTACATGTCTATTTACACTGTTAATTGAAAACTCAACTTCTCACTTGTGTATATAACATCCATAACAAGCCTTGGTGGCTTTTCCAGCATTGCAAATTGAATACTTGCAGGCACCAGCACAGAATCCAATCTAAGTATTGCTCTGTGGAGAAGCAGCATGATCAGATGGTGTGCTGTGTCCCCCTTCAAGCAAGGTAGGCTTTGTGAGCATGAAGTTGAGCTGACCTAAGTCAGTGAAATGACAGAATTAATTGTTTCAGCACAACCTGGATGCCAGGGTTTAAACTTAAACAGGGTAAATTCAGGTTAGATGTAAGTAAGAAGTTCTTTACTGTGAGGGTGGTGAGGCACTGGAACTGGTTGCCCAAAGAAATAGTAAATGTTCTGTCCCTGGCAGGGTTCAAGGCCAGGTTGGACAAACCATTGGGCAAAATGGTCTAGAGTGAGGCATCCCTACCTATGCCAGGGCGGTTGGAACTAGATGATCTATAGGTCTTTTCCAACCCTAACTCTTCTATGATTCTGTGCTTCTATAAACCTTAAAATAGGTCTGAGACACCCTTACCAGATCAGATGCGTGCTCATCTTCTGCATCCTCATCATCCCCTATTAACCACCACTGCAGGCAACAAGCGCTTCTGACACTCTACCTCCCTCTGTACAGTCACCAAGATGTGAACACCAGTAAAAAGACAGCTCCTGCCCAGTCCGAAGGTCAGAGAGCGGGTATATGTTTTACCATCCTATGCTCTCTGCTTAATTCTGCTCTGCTCTGCACACTACAAACCACCTAAACACCTATATTTTGCAGTCCTAAGGATCAACTGGGATTTTTTAGTATTTACCTGAGCATTGCCTAGAAAGCAGTTTCTTAAAAAAAAAACAAAGGTAAGTGTGATCCAAGATATTGCGTATTTTTGTAGCTTATGTAGGTCAAGATCAGTCAAGTAGAGGCAGTTAGCCCTCCACACAGAATATTTTAATCTTTTAAAGAAAGATTGGAGCTGATGACCCCTGAGATCCCTTCCAACCTGGTATTCTATGAAAGTGCCTAAAAGAATGTATTCACAGTCTGTGACTGATGTTAATACTTTTAACCATTGCAAAGCTGAAGCTGTGGAAGACAATAGATACAGGTCTGATAGGAACAACTCTCTCCAAGGGACATTTTTGGTCCATCCTAAGATTCTTCTGATGTTTTTTTTTTTTTTTTTTTCCAATTAGGTCTATGCAGACTGGTAATAAATATATAATAAAAATCTATTCTTTCCTATGTGTTGGGAACAAACCTAACAGAAAATACCAAGAGGGAAAAGAGAAATTTGAGAAAGTCATAGCAGAATGAGGAAAGGAATATAGCAAATTTAAGAATGGATTTTTTTTCCCTGTTTATATTCATTGNAAAATCTATTCTTTCCTATGTGTTGGGAACAAACCTAACAGAAAATACCAAGAGGGAAAAGAGAAATTTGAGAAAGTCATAGCAGAATGAGGAAAGGAATATAGCAAATTTAAGAATGGATTTTTTTTCCCTGTTTATATTCATTGCTATAATTTCATTTAGTTTTGGGGGTTTTTTTTAGGTTTTGTTGTTGTTTTGTTTATAGTATACATATATTATATATTCATTATATATGGGGTACTTCCAGAGCAGTTAGCTGCCCAGCACCAGGCAGTCACTCCTGTCTAGCTACAGCCACATTAAGCAACAGGCCTAGCCATTTGCTGTTATCATCAGTATCAGTATCCTAGGAGATCTCCTGATCTTGCATAATTACATCCTGATAAATGGGTACTTTCTGCTCATAGCAAAAACATTTTCAAAATTAATGTAATTGAGAGGTAGCTGCTGTTGATGTACCTGTCTTCAAATCATTAGGGATATCATACAAAAGCATTTTATTTAGGGTCTTTAGCTAACACCCATCTGTATTTTAAAGTAATCACATTCACAGACAAAATTATATCGTCATTACAGAATCAAATTTCATAGCCTCTCTCAAGAATCTAAGGATTAAAAATGAAGCCTTGTTACCCCAATAAATTCATAGGTAAGATTCATTCCAAATAAACAGGATTAAAATAAACACTTGGCTACCTCTAATGTAATGTTATTTCAAGGCAGAAACAGTCTGTTTACCCCAAACATTGTTCCAGATCCATGGGACCAACTTAGAGCTGGCACTGTGTAAATACATTAACAGTATATAAACTGAATTACGAGATTTCTGGTTGATAACATAAGTTTTTCTGGTTAAGAGCAACAACACATGAAATACCTGTACATTATTTCAACTGTAAATCTATTTGATGCAGCCTTTGTATGGAATGAAATGAGATCTAAGGATAAAAAGCCAAAAAAAGAAATATAAATTCCAAATAGTGGAATTCAATATTATGATAACTGTAAGTACACAAGTATTTAGTGTTAAAAAGATTCTTCATTCCAAACCTTTGGTTTTTTCCAAGTATTTATCATATCTCATATTCACATTTAGTGCCTGGACTGGTGAAGGAAGAGTGGCTGTGTAAATGATGGGATGGAGTGTGGGACGCCTATGTTCAGCAATGCCCATATCTGGAAAAGGGAGTTTCAAACACCAGCATCATCCTCCTTCCCACTGTCAGGAGATCCACCTTTCCTTTGGGACACAGTCTTTCAAGCCTCAATAGCATACAAAGAGTCTCCCTTCTGCATGTTAGGCATAAATAATTCAACTTCTAGGTAGAAATATGGTCAAAAAAGCATGCTGGCAGATACTCAAACTCGCTTTGTGGATTTGCAAATGTGGTTCCTGTCACAAGCAGGAGAGACTGGGCATTTTAGGTGCTAAAATGCTTAAGTAACTTTCAGAAACCTACTGTCAAAATGGCTAGAGAAAGAAAGTTGAAAATTGGTGTGTTATGACACTTGCTTTAGCAGAGGTGCCCACGCTCTTCCCACAGCAAAATGACTTTAATTTGCCCAACCCCGGAGCCCTTGAAAATGACACTCTGAGCATTTGCTGTAATGATTTCTCACTAAATTAGAAAAATGCTCAACTAAGGAGGGATTATCTCTGCATGTGGATGTGGCATAATGACTGTCAAGTGCACTGAGAGCCCCACTGGGCTTTGCAAGGTACACAGGGTCTGCAGCAGAGGCCAGTGTGTATCTAAGAATATTAATACTGTCTTGTTGGGGGCATCCATTGTGACACTCTACTGCTGTTCAGACAAAATTATACCATATGGGGGAATTCTCTTTGCTACTTTACATATATGAGGTATCTTTTAGGGCTGAGGATTAGTCTCAAATTGTCTGGCTGACAAACCCTGTCCACAAAGGATACATGCACATCTGTGCACACACCCTCTATAACACATGCACCCACTGGGACACCATCAGTGCAAGATCCTTCCTGGCAGCCCACAGCCACTGTGCCTGAAGTGAGGATGCGCTAGGGAATTTATCTTCTAGTTGCTTCCAGAAGCAGCCCAGCAGCTTCAGCCACACAGGACAAAATGTGTTTGTTCCCCAGGTGCCTGCATGCTGCTGCCCAGGTAAGGAGCAAGTTGGGTCGGCAGTGCCACTGCCTCATCATCCCTATTGCAAAGAGGGAAAACTATTTCTGAGTGCCTCCAGTCAGCCCCAGAACAGGAGCAGGAGGAGCACATTTTTGTTTATATCATGAAGGACCAAAGAAATGGTGGGAATGTGCAGGCAGACAAGGGCGTCAAGAGTTCCTATGCAACTGCCACAATGGCACTTCAATAGCTGCACTCTAATGCCCAGTGCTACTGTTACTTACACCCCAGTGCCAGTTGCTGCTCAACAGCCACAGGGAGCACACCTACTCGCTTCTGTGGATGCTCATTGACTTAAGTGCCAGTGCCCTGTTAAACAGGATGCCAGACTCCTTGGTAAACACACTTTGGGCTGTTTCTGTCTCTGTTTTGCTATGGCTTTTCAAAACAAGTCTAGTAAATGTGGGCAGGAAGGAAAGCGAGAGCTGGAGAGTCTGCAGGGCCCTGCTGAGCCCATTAGGGTCCCCTGAAGAGTCTTTCCTGCTGGAACTGGGCCAGGAAGGACACACAGGAAACATTACAGGGCCAAGCACCTAGGTGAGATTGACTGACTCCTGCAGCAAGGTCAGATTTTGGTCTCTCACCTTTCAAGTTCATCCTCAACAGCCGTGGGAAAAGGAACCACAAGGATGCTGCCCACAGAGTGTCCTAAGCACTAGTTTGCCCAGCCATGCTGGGTGATGTGGGAAGACACTGGAGGAGGAAGCGGGGTGTGTGTGTGTGTGTGTGTGTGAAGCCAGAGATCTAAGTATCACAGAAGGCAGTGGGTGAAGGAAGGCCACCAAGATGAGCAGTCCAAACGTTTTATCCATGTGTCCCTAACCTGATAGTGCAGCACCTGCTTAGTGTCACCTAGCCCTTGTGTTTTCCAGATAGGAGACACAACTCAGGACAGCCACAGGAGCATATGGGTACTGCCTTGTGCTTGTCCTGCACTGCCGTGTCTTCAGCCCTCTCACCCTCCCATCATCCTGGGGAGTCCAGAGAGGTCCATGGTGCACCGGGGTCTGCAGGGTCCTGCTTTCCACTTCCCCGCTGCATGGAGCTGTAGGACACTGCAGATGTTCTGACCCCACAGCAGCACAAAGAGCTGCAGGGACCTGGGAAGGACAGAGCGTGACCCGCTTGATTCACGGACAGGACTTGAGGCTGTCCAGGCAAATGACAATTTTAACAGCTCTGCTGCACCCTCTGTGCCCGGGATCCCAAACCTACAGCTTTCCGTGTGCAGAGCTGTGTGGACCTTCTCCAAGGCGATTTCCCGGGAGGGATGACATCTCTGTTCCCGGTAGCCTCGGTTATTTCGGAGCTGTTGCGGAATGAAAAGCAGGTCCCTTCCTGGTGCGGGTAGGAACGGATGGCAGCCCAGGGGTCCAAGCACATTTCCCAGGCTGCAGGGCACGAAACCCGCTGGGCAGGCGGGACGGCTCTGCGGCCCCCGGGGAGACCAGAGGCATGGGCTCCCGAAGTAGGGACGGCTGCTGCAGGCCACCGGTGAGCGCGTCCCCGGGAGGCCGAGGGTCGCTGCACAAAGTGCGTGAGCGCGGCTTGAGCGCGGAGTCCCGGCTGTCCCGCACCCTCGGGTGGCAAGTGCGGGTCCAGCACAGCAGTCACGTTCCCCCGTTTGGTACCCCAGGGACTGCGGGACACACTGGCTGCTTTTCCGCCGGGGATCTCGGCAGGGCAAGTACGAGGAGCAGTGCGTAAAAACGGGCGCTCCACTTCCCCGACGGAAAAGCGCTGTGGGGAGCTGAGGGCTGGAGCGGGGCTGCCGGAGCTCTGTGTCCGTGCAGGTGGAACCCCAGCAGGGCCGGCCCCGTCACCGGCGGGTAGGCGGGAGGCCGAGTCCGTCCTTCCAGGGTAGTGACAGCGGGCACCTGGAGAGAGAAGCGAAGCCCAGTTGCCAGCCGGAGCTTCAGCTACAGCGTACGTATCAGATGTATGCAAGTGATGAATCTCTCTCTCGCAGACGTGTGAATGAGATGGGAAGGGAAAGGTGTTGAGTCGAACCGGTCACCAGCCCGACATCTAGCATCGCGGGGAGGACCTGGAGAACCCACGGGAAAGGGACAGGGGTCCCCCGTGTCCCATACGTTTAGCACGGCCTGGAGAAAGGAGCCACCCGTGCCCCCCGCCGCGGGCGAGTTCCGGTGCCGAGCTAAGGCGGATAAGAAGAGATGGAGAGAGACAATATCCCCAGCGCCCGCCCGCGGACACCAAGCGGCTGCTTTCTACGTGAAGGGAAGGAAATAAACCACCAAAGAGATTTTATTGTTGTTATTTATCATCATAATTATTATCATCATCGCCATCGTCGTTTCTCTGCACATAAATAAATAAATAAATATCTCCCAGGGTGGAGGAGTGGGACGGAATGATACAACCACAGCTGCGCGCCCGGCAGCGACGAAATAGAAAACAAAACAGAACAATTCTGGAAAGAAAAATTTACGAAGAAAAATAAGAAAGAGAGTAAGATAAACCCCAAAGAGCCCCCGACCCTCCCCGTTCGCCCGTTTTCTGGCACTGCTGGGCTCCCGAAGGCGCCTAGAACAGCATCCCCTCAGGCGGTCCACACCGCCTGCCGCCTCACAGCATCCGCACCTGCCTCGGTGCGCAGGGCGACCTGCTAGGAGCCCCCCAGGCTGCGCCTGCGGGACACAAGTGAGACAGCACTACTGGGAGATGCCTGGGGTCCGAGGGAGCAGTTTATTTACAACAGGGCGCACGGACACCCGCCCCCATGGACTGGGTCTAGAAAGGCGAGGAAGTCTTTCGCAAATTACACAACTATACAAAACGGTATAAAATCCTTCTGCTTCACGTCAGCACCTGAGCAGGCAGGACTCCCCCTCCTGCTCTCGCCACAGTTCCTGGAGAGCCGGGTGGGCGTGCGGGAGGTTAGGGGGTGATTGCGAGGCCTCTGTCGTCCTTCCCCGAGGAGGACGGAGACATGCGCAAGTCCTCGTCGTCCTCCGAGCACTTGGTGGTGGACAGGGACGAGCATTTGCAGCTGTGGCCGCCCCCCCCGCCCCGGTGGGAGCTGCTTTTGCCTTCTTTCTTGTGCTTGACCCGTCGGTTCTGGAACCAGATCTTCACCTGCTTCTCGGAGAGGTTCAGGTAGGTGGCGATCTCGATTCGTCGCAGCCGGGAGAGGTACATGTTGGAGGCGAACTCCCTCTCCAGCTCCAGGAGCTGCGTGCTGGTGAAGGCGGTGCGCATCCGCTTGCTGCTGGGCAGCTGGCTGGACGTGCTGTCTGCGGAGCGGAGAGCACCGTCAGGACCAGCGGACCCACCGCACCCCGCCCAGTCACGCTGACCACCCGCCGGTCCCCGCTGAGTCCCCTCCCGCCCGCTCCGTGGGGCTGCGACCTTCCCCACCGGGACCGGCGACCCGGCAAGCGGCTGCCAGGCTGGAGCCCGAGATCACCGGGTGCCGGGACCGCCTTCCCTGCTCCCACTGCCTGTGTAGGAGGCCCGGCGGGCAGCCGCTGGGCTTCCCCTGTGCAACCCCGGGACACCAGCAGACAGAGATGACGGGACTCCCCGTCCAACCTGCTGGCGCTGGACAGTGACCCCCCGTCCTATGTGCTGTCGGCAGGGTCCTGCCTCCCCACATCCCCAGGGATCCCATCACCTCTTCGCAGAGACCACAGTTAGCATGCAGTCGTGCTCCCCTTTCCCTCCCCACTCATGCTCCCCTTTCCCTCCCCACTCATGCCCCCCTTACCCACGGAGATGCAGTGGAACTGCCGGGGGTCGGGCAGCGGGTAGGCGCCCTGGTAGAGCGCTGGTGCATGCCCGACGCTGACAGCGGACACGGAGTGCTGCTGGCGGGCCAGGGGCGAGTGGCAATACTGGGAGCCGAAGGGGGGGAAGGAGGCCTTGATGAGGGGGATGGCGGGTGGCGGCGGGTGCAGCTGGGAGGCGGTAACACAGAGCGGGCACACGCAGAGCAGCCCGGCCTTGCGAGCGTGGCAGGCTCCGGCCGGCAGCCCGGGCAGCGGGTGCGAGGGGTGCACGGCGTAGGGGAAGAGCGGCGGCGGGGGGCTGCCCTCCCCCTTCTTCTCGCCCGCCTCCCGCAGCACCAGCGAGTCCACCAGGAAGGAGCGCGGCATGTCCCCGCGCAGAGGCCGCGCAGCGCCCGCGCAGCGCCGCTGGCCAACCCGAGTGGTGCTGAACGGCGACCGCCCGCCCGCCTTAAATAGCGCCCGCGCCATGTGATGGCGACGCCGGGGCGCTCAATAGGCTTCTGTGCCTCTTCTCTTGGCATTCACGCCGCACGCTCCCTCATTATTTCCCTTGTTAACTAAATGAACTGCATAATGTACTCTATTCTTGTCGACCCCACCCACGCCGTAGCAGGCGGCCTCTCCCCTCCTCTCCCTTTGGCGGGGTTATTTTCTCATTCTCTCGCGATTTAATATTCTTTTCTTTCTCTTTATCGCTCTCCTTCGCTTTCAGCCCAGCTCTCTGCCCGCTCCCCCTTGTTTATTTTGCCGGCTGCTGCCGCGGTCTCTGCCGGCCCCGGCTTCCCCTGCCAACCCCCAGGCACCGTTCCCACCTGTGGCACCAGGTCGGCCTCCTGGTCCCGCCGCTCTCTGTCTGCTCTTCGTCCCTATTACCGCTCCCGCTGCCGGCCTCAGTCCCTCGTCTTTGTTCTCAGTCCGGTGTTGGCAGCGGGTGCTTGTCGCTACAGCTGCCGTCGAGAGAAGCCCCCGGGCACCGCGCCTTGTCACCGGTGCTCCACCGCAGGCACATCCTCCCGGTTCCGGCGTGGACGCCGGCGCCCGGACAACAGCCGCGGAGCGCCGCACACAGCGCGGGTGCGCTGGTGCGGGTATAGTGACCCTGGCGGCCCGTGCCGGCGGTACCCACGGCGAGCGCCTAAGCAGAGGGAGAAGAGCCTCTCGGCACGCTTCCCGTGGCTTTGTGCCTGGATCCTCTGCCCAGTTTTGGCGGCAATATCCGCTATCGCACCACGGGAAGGGATCCCGGCCGCAGCAGCGCTCTCCCGTCCCGCATCACCGTTCCCCGGCCCCGCGGGGACCTACAGGGTCCCACGCCACCACTCCTCGGGTCTGCGGGGACCTACAGGGACACGGTTTGTTCCTCCCGAAAGATGAGATTAAGCTTAAACAAACCGGCGGTGCCTGCGTTTCTTAGCAGAGAGCCGCAAAACTTCCAGCGAGGTCCAGAGGGAATTTCTGCTCCTCCATCCGAGCTAATGCGCACCAGCTCTTCCCCGCGCAGCGGCAGGCAGTACACGCAGGAGCTGTCGGCGTTGGGCTCCCCGGAGCATGTCGATTTTGTAAATGAATGAGAAATGCTAACAAATAAGGGAAAAATATAAAATTATTCTGCTTATATTTTCTTCCCCGATCTTCCCGTTTAATATACGAGAAAAAAGGCAAACGCATCCTCAGGCTCCCGTCAAAATGTGGGGAGATTTCTCCCTACAGCAACGTGCCCGCCTCAGAAATAAATGAACTTCTTTAAAAGGGAAGGGGGCAAAAAAACAGGGGAAAGAAAGGAAAAGCCTTGAAAGCAGCTCACTCCCGTGTCTTCGGTTAGTGCGAGGCTGTTCTTGCCTGCAGTCTTATTTCCCACTGAAATCTGTGGGAGTTTTGCCGAGATACTGTTGATGCCCGAGCCTAGAAATGTACGTGTGTGCACAAATAAATAACCGCCCGAAAATACAGAGAGAACAAAAACGAATGTTAGTAAAAACCAAGTCCCGCAATGATTTAGACAGGATTCCCAAGTGCCCTTTCCCTGAAAGCGTTAGCGGGGTTTGGATTCCTAATTTTTTGTTTTGTTTTTAAGGAACTGGTGATTTAAATCTTTTTCCTCCGGAGCCGCGCTCGAGCAGGGGAGCCTCTCCCCCCGGAGAAGTGGCCGGTCACGGAGGGGCTTCCTCCAGCCTAAGGCTGAGGGATTCCCGCTGCCCAGCGGCTGAACCCCAGGGCTCCGAGCCACAGGGAGGCAAAGGGTTAACAGCTCCTGAATGCACACCAAGCCCAAAGCTACTGGGAAAGAATATCCAAAAAAATAACCAGTTTTTTTTTGTTTTTTTTTTTTCCAGCCGCTGGACCTTATTGAATGTCATTGAAGAAAGTTTTGAATGCCAGATAAAGAGAGGCGAATTAAAGTGTGTGACAGCAGAGGATAAGCAAACACAAAGAGAACTCTGTCACACTTTGGGCAAAATCCGTGGGCTTTTTACCAAGCCTCTTCGCTATGATTGAATTAAGTAATAGGAAAACATTTTCTTTCAGTTTAGAGCTATTAGACAAAAACTTCAAAGCGAATAACACTTTTTAATGTGCAGCCCAACAATGGAATCTGTTTTGTGCTGAAATGTTTAAATGGTTTGTTGTGCAACTGGGGGCTGAAATAACCCAGACTGCAGCAAAATAGCATCCTTCAGGCCGTTTTATGAGCGCTTGAAACGAGCACAGACCTTTAATCCCAGCGCTTTTAACTTCCCCCCCCCCGCCTTTTTTTCTGTC
>NDXB01010341.1:0-13383 GCA_002631895.1 Agapornis roseicollis
TGTTTAAAAAGAGACTGGATATAGAACTTGATGACATGGTTTAGTGGAGGTGGAGGGCATGGGCTGGACTTGATGATCTTAGAGGTCCCTTCCAACCTGATGATTCTGTGATTCTGTGTGATTCTGTAATAGGTTGTTGCCCAAATACTGGGTTTGTAATAGTTGCTAATGAAGATGCAGCTTGCACAAGAACAGACTGTGCTAAAGAACTGTTTATTATTTCACATTAGCACATTATAAGTATTCCAATTCCATTGACAGTTTTTATGGAGTTTAAAACATGTTTCATGAATAAAAAATGCTTTTAGAGATTTTTTGTTTTAAATTAGACTTTATTGATCTTATTTTGCTTTCGTTTATTTAGTAGTTGTGTAATCTCATTAACATTTCAGAATACAGCATAGGTACTGCTGTCACATTTCATCAATGCATTTTAACATTCTTTTAACTTTCCACTGCACGTGCATCTCTGCTTCACGAAGGGAACGTAAAAATATTAACATGGTTTTTGCATTGTTTTAATAGGTATCCTCTACCACAAGGGAGCTGGTTAATAAAGCAGTCAGAATTTTCAGTACATGTGTTCATAATGCTGTAGTTCAGTACAGGTGATGTTAAGACTTTGGGAGTTCAGAAGTTGTTATTCCTTTTAGAATCACAGAATGGTTTGGGTTGGAAGGGACCTTAGAGAACATTTCATTCCAACCCCCTGCCATGGGTAGGAACACCTTCCACTAGAGCAGGTTGCTCCAAGCCCTGTCCAGCCTGGCTTTGAGCACTGCCAGGGATTGGGCAGCCACAGTTTCTCTGGATAAGCTGTGCCAGTGTCTCATGACCCTCATAGTGAAGAATTTCTTCCTGATATCTAATCTAAATCTTCCCTCTTTCAGTTTAAAGCCATTCCCCCTTCTCCTATCACTCCATGCCCTTGTGAAAAGGCTCTCTCCAGATTTCTTGTCAGCCCCTTTAGGTACTTGAAGCTGCTCCTAAGGTTCTCTCTCCAGAGCAACCCCAGCTCTCTCAGCCTGTCTCCATAGCGGCGGTGCCTCAGCCCTTTGATTGTCTTTGTACCGTCCTCTGGACTCACTCCAATAGCTTCATGTCCTCCTTATGCTGGGGCCTCAGAACTGAATGCAGGACAGCAGATGGGGTCCCACAAGAGCAGAGTAGGACCATCTTAACCTGCTGGTCACACTTCTTTTGGTGCAGTCCAGGACATGGCTGGTTTGTGGGCTGCAAGCACACACTGCTGGATCATGCTGAACTTCTCATCAAGCTGCTTTTTGGTGTAGCTGCTTATGTAACAAAGCAATGGTTTGTGTTTGTGTATGGCAGATGTCTAGAAGCAGTCTGTAGTCAATTCAGATTACTTTGCATGATTTGTGGTAATCCCACTTGATTGCCCTTTTATTTTTTGTCATTCCTACGTTACTGCCTGAGAATGGGGGACAGCCATAATGAGCTATGAGCACTTTCCACTAAAACTGAGTGTGCTTTGGAGGAAAACTTCTTCCCTAGTAACAGAGTCATGTACGAAAAAAGCCTTGTGCTTTTATGGGTCCTTTGATTTTCTTCCATTTGTGAACTTCTAAAGTACAGTTATAGTAACCTTCAGGACATAGTGTTAGATTTATAATTCCAGACATTTGGGAGTTAGAGGAACACTTTGTATCTGTTAGTGATAGAGTTGTCTTGTACAGTTATTGCATCTATTCACCTGTGTTTCCAAATAGACTCCACAGTTAGTACAAAAATCCTTTGCATATAAAAGGGACCACAATTCTTGGGGCCTATATTAATCTTTTTTTCCTATTCCTGTCAGTGGGATGATGAAAGCTACAAATGTGGGTGACAGTGCCACTGTGTTTTTCTATTCTAGACAGTGATTTTAATTTTGGGAATCTGGTTAGCAGACCTGAGGGGATGACACTGAGGGTGGAAGACCTTGTGAAGCAGTATTTTCAGACAGCGGAGAAGGTATCTGCCCACCTTTTCTGATCTGTTTTTTAATGGAATATAATCTTTTTATTCTTTTTTTTTCCTTTCTTAATGGGAATGGTGTGTCATGAAAAGACTGATATTCACCAAGAAGTGGATTTATGTCATATGTGAGTTCCTATATGAGGTATTTGTCTTGGGTTAACAGCTGTAGTGTATGTAGGTTTATAAGGTATGTGAACACATGCTGCTTTGAGAACATTATGATAACACTTACGTGAACTTGGCAGTGTCTGCCCTGTACTAAATGACGTGTTATGTTCTTACAGGAGGAAAATAGGAGGCAGCATACACTGAGTGAGAAGCCACCTTGAGTTTTCTATAGGGTCAATGCGAGACTATACCATTTACTATTACCAGCTGACTTGGAGTAACCTGTGACTTTGCAATGTATTTTAGACATAGTTCAATTCTCTATTTTATTTAAAGCAGAGGAAGAAAGAGGAGAGCCCCCTCCAGTAGTTTGCTGTCTCCCCACCCTTCCATTAAACTCAGTTTATTTCCCTTTTCAATACCAGAACAGTAACATCTCAGAGGTGAAAAAAAACCCCAACAATAAATTAGTGAGTCAGATGCCCAAATATTTGATCTAATCATAGAATCATAGAATGGTTTGGGCTGGAAAGGACCTGAAGATCATCCAGTTCCAACCTCCTACCATGGGCAGGGACACCTCACACTAGACCATGTCACCCAAGGCTCTGTCCAGCCTGTCCTTGAACACTGTCAGGGCTGGAGCATTCACAACTTCCTTGGGCAACCCATTCCAGTGCCTCACCACCATTATAGTAAAGAACTTCTTCCTTATATTTAACCTGAACTTCCTCTGTTTAAGTTTGAACCCATTATCAAGCATAGCATTCAGAAGCCATTAGAGCAAGGATTCCTGAGGTAAAGATACCCCAAATTACATCATCTTGCCAAAAATACTATATTGGGAAAGCAGTTAGGGTAGAGAAGAGAATGGCTGCAAAACAGCACCGGTAGCGTCTACCACTTTTACTAATTAATGTCCATAGTAATAGAATATCTTTATGAATGTTATGTCACTTGATGGACATGTGAGAACTATTGGTACTTACAGGATTGCAATTCAGTTGGGTGGACTTTTGCATAATAGCTCTTAATACTTTGTAACAGTGATTTCTTCTGTGCTGTAACTGCCATTTTTTTAATATCAGAATTTTACAGTCAAATTTAGCATCTACAATAATTCAGGGCCTGTTTTCAGTAGCATTTTTACGTCTCTACAGGTTGATTTTTAGATAAAAGAGGGAGGGGAGCCAAGGAAAAGCACAGGGTACCTTCTCGCAGTAACACATTTCAGACAAATTGGTGTAGAAATTTTTAGCACTGTAGCTTCTTTACTGTTCCTGAAACCTTTTTCTTGGGGTCTTGAAAATACTCTTAAGTAGGTATAGCATGTTAATAGCAAGAGGATTGTAACTATATTATACAAACAAATGTGTTTGCTTATTGCTGTGCTTTTCTCTGAAGTCTTCAATGCATGTTATTGTTTTGGGAACCATTTTAATGTAGCATTTATGTGAAACAGAGGGAATATTGCTGGTGTTCTTTGGCAGATGCTTCTTAACAAAATGTTTTCCCCCCGTTTTAAAGAAAGTACAGCTTTCGCTTCTAACTGAAAGAGGAATGGGAGAAGCAGTGCAGGAGTTTGTGGACAAAGAGGAAAAAGATGCCATAGAAGAACTGGTGAAATTTCAACTGGAAAAAACACAGAGGTTTCTTAAGGAGCGGCAGACTGCTGCAGAGGAAGAGAAAATAGATGAGGAGGTAATATTCTCTTAACGTTAATCTCTTAGGAGAGGTCAAGACAGAAAGCAAAATAACCAGTGTTCCAACCTGGTTTAGTAGATTTCCCTGTGTGAGGAGCATGTGTGGTGACTTGCCTCCAGTTGTTTTCTGGAGTTAGTAAATATGGTGATGGAGTTTCAGCTGCATAGTGCAAAAGCTTGTATTGAAAAGTACACAGGGCATTAGGTATGATTTTACTGATTCCCACTTTATAGGCACATGCATATGTAGAAAAGATCTGTCACTCTACATAGATCTGTATGTATATCTGTTGTGTCCCTGCTTATGTCAGGGGGGTTGGAACTAGATGATCTTAAGGTCCTTTCCAACCCTAACTATTCTATGATTCTATGCTGTCTTCTTAAGTTTTTCGTATTGGTTCAGGGAAGAGTACAAGAACAGGGCAAACGTAAAGGAAACCTATCCTTCAAGTGCCTACTAGCTTCTAACTTCTTGAAGCTCAGGGTCTGCCAGAGACAAACCTGATTTATGTATATCAAGTAATCTTTAAGAGACTTCTCTACTTGTTGAACTTCCACATGAGCCCATGTGTTCAACTGTAATATTCAAGCATTGTGTGACAAGTTATTAACTGTGCACTGTGTAAAGAATAATTTGATGTGGAAGGTTGCATCTACCTGTGTTATTGTTGATTGATTGCTTTAATTCATGGGGGGGGTTGAAAGAGACCATAAACAATCAGTGCCTGTAGGCTTTCTGTGCCATTTGAGGGGGGTACGTTTGTCTTTTGGACTAATATTTTGCTACTGTCCACCCATTATATCTTCTTCCATACTTGTCAAGTTGAGCTTCCTTAGTTGTACATGTATTGCAACGTTTGTCTCTTCTTGGTGTTGGTCTCTATCTTGCTTCTTCATCTGTACACCTTGTCCACTTACTCGTATTTCACTGTTCCCTATTGTCAAGTCCCAGTTACTTCTCTGGAACACAGAATCTCCTACTTCTCATCATGTCCCAAGCTTTTTTCCTCCCCATTGATGTAGCTCCAGTAATTCATAAAATACAAGATTCTTAAACTGCAAGACAGCATGAAAAGGCTCTGAATAAACTGCACAGTTATTCTTGTGCTCTTCTTCCCCTCTCAAATGAGTTTGATGTAACAATTTGGTGCTCATTAAGACTTCTGTGTTTTGATTATTGTGTGAAATGAACAGTTATTTTGATGAGAACTCTTTTTGTTCTTATTCAGGTGAGAAAATTCAGGGAGAGTACAAAAAAGAATGCTGAAGAAGAGGATGAGGAAGTTCGTGAGGTAACTGCTTTGAATTTTGAACACAGAATGAGGAATAGATTAGAATGGTGACTTCTGCATACAAATGAAGTCTTTTAGCAATACTTCAACATTGTCCTTGCTAAAAAGTGCCTGTCTGCCTAGGGAAGATTAGTAAGTCTTCCTAAAATCTTCCTTGGTATCACGTGTGCCTAAGCTTTAGAGATCTCATTTGTGCAGATTTGTGAATGTGAATGCTCACTTGTTCTTGCTTTAAACTGAGGTGAAACCACACAGGTGGCCTTGAGAGGTCTGTCAGCTTAAACTGTTTGTGATCTCATCACCAGTGGACATGGGGGTGGGCTGTATTGAGTGATATTACTGGGACAAACTGGTTCTGTTGGTAAGCCTTTAGGTATTATTGTCCTCGTTAGCAGTCCGGGAGTCTTAAATCTTTCAGAAATTGATACCTAGATTGCATATGTCTTTCCAAAGAGAATTGCCACCCCTGATAGCACTGGTGCTCTTTTATCTTTGCAAGCTGTGGGACTGGAATAAGATTTTGAGGAAAAAGTACAGCTGAGGTGAGATGCAGTTCTCCTGGTCTGAGATATCTTCACCTGAACTAGTCTTAAGAATCTGCTGTTATCAATGAGGATCAGGTCTCCTCTGAGCAGCGGTACATAGCTGACATAGGATGACAGTGTATCATATGAATTAGCTCCACTCTGTTGTCAGAGCTACTTAGTATGTACACATCTAAAATAGGCTAAATCATGTCCCTGCTTTTTGACAAACTTCCTTTCCTTCCATAACACTGTGTTTGGGTCTTCTGAGTCTCAGTGGTTTAGAACTATATATCACAACTAGGATTTAACAAGGGTGCATTTCATCGTTTAAGAGTCTTTCTTCTATAGCACTTATTGTTCCATTTCAGGCCATGACCAGGGCTAGAGCCCACAGATCTGAGGATGCGATGACCAGGGCTAGAGCCAACAGATCTGAGGATGCAGTTCTTGTCGCAGCCTCCAGTGATGAAGAAGCCATGGATACTGGAATGAAAGGCAGTGGTGATTCAGATGATGGCTTTCCTGCAACACTGACCCGAGGAAGGGGTCGTGCAAGAGGTAGGGGAAGAGGTGCCAGGGGGCAAAATCCAACAGCAAGAGGTTCATCTCAAAGGAGAAGAGGTAAGAAAAGCTTTGCATTCTTTGTACTGCAATTATTGACTCTTTTTTTTTTTTCCTTTAAAAGGCTACTCTTTTCCGAATCTTCTATCAAGTGGGAATCTGGTGCTTGAGGTCTCCTGGGGAAAGAAAATCATTCTCATATATTTTTGTTATCTTACATAGAGTTGGCTGCCTTACAAAGCTGCATTTACCACTTTTTCATGGGGTGGTTAAAATAAAAATGTCTTGCTTCTTGCTTCCCAGCTATAGAAACATAATAGAATCTAAAAAGGTGAAGTGCATGGCTAAACCTTTGTTACTGCTATATGTTTATCAGTATAGAGAGGAGGTGCAGATTGTCTCTAATGCAATTTACAAGAGACTTCATTGTTTCTAGGGACTGAGGAAATGGGGAGTGTTTCCTAAGCAAAAAGCATTAAATAGCTGCTTGGTTTTGTGTGATTGTGCACTTTACAGTGGTAGTACTTCTAGTAGAATTGTACTTCTATTATAGTTGTACTTCCATTATATATAAAGAGAAGATGAGATCTTGGCAGTAACATACTCTTTTGAGTTGTCTCAGTAATACTCTCAAAGATCTAAGATCAAGATGAGTTGAAACAAAGGCAGTTATCTTGGGACTGATTTGATTAGTGCCTTCAAACGAGCTCTGTGAGAATGTGCTGCAGCACTGGTGTGATCACATCAGAGCATGGACACGCATGTGAAGAGACTATGTCTGTGGAGCAATGGACACTTGACTTGGAGCAGCTCTTCTGCATGTAAGGAGGGCTTTGGCTTGAGGAAGAAAGTGAAGGCATAATATAGACAATATAGGTTTTTAACTGACTTTCCACTCAGTTATGATAGGCTAAAGGGAAAAGTAAAATTACCACTGAACAGATTTGCATATTGTCTATTGTCCCTACAGGAAGCAGTGGCCGAGAGTCAGCTCCTAGCAGCCGGACCTACAAGCCTCTATCTGTGCCTGCCAAGAATATGTCTATTATGGATGGTAGGACTTTGCTCCATTGCTCTAATCTACTTTCTCAAATTGTAGTGAAGATGTTTGTTTAATGATGATGTTCCTAAATTGCCTTTATTAGTCCAATTCAGGTGTGAGAGGTTCTTTTGGCTCTAATGAAATAGAAACAGTGATGAGAGAAAGACAAATGGAGGGGAAGAGCAGAATAGTGATATCGTACTGCCATGGGGTAAAATGAAATATGTCAGGAACTTCTGTCTAGACATGGAGACAGGGAACATCTTACTGTATGCAGATCCTCAAGGTATAAGCACAGAATGAATGCAACTTAATAGTATCTATTATATGTAGAATATTCCTCAGTGGATGCAAAGCTTAAACTTAATTGATGTTTACACATTTGTGAGCTTTAATGCAAATCCATTTAGTCTGATTTGTAGCAAATTTTGGGAATGCTGGATTTTACTAGGGAAGAAAACTTACCTGTGATTTAAACCACATATGTGAGAGTAGCCCTTCCTTGCTCCAATGAGGCTGTGAGGAAACAGCACAGGTAATCTTGAGTAATAAAGAAAAAAATACTGTTCACAAATCTATACATGAGACTCACAAACTGCTCATAGGTAGTGAGCTTTAAATTAATCAGCAGATCACCTAGATTTGAAACTGAACAGCAGTGACCTAAAGTACTGCAGATAAATCAATGTTAGCAGATGTCTAAACTGTTAGACATACAGGAATTTCAGTTACAGTAATATTTTTCTTCTGTTAACTGAAGTTACTGAAGGTTTTTCAGCTGGACTGGGAAGCACCTGCTGCTGCACAGCAGTGGTAGATCCCTGGGATGTCGTGCGCTAGTAAAGGCTTAATTTATGTTTTGGGTTGGATTTGTGGGGGTTTACTTGTTTGTTGTACAGGTTGCTGTGGTAGGGGAAATGCCTGCTAAGCAGGTCCTAAATATTACATTTGTTTTATTCTAGCCTTTAGGTCTTTGAAACCAGATCCCTTGAATTCATCTAAATCTTACTCTGAGGTAAGAGTTCACTTTTGCATGAGTGAAATTGTGCTGTCTTTTGATTTGAGTAATAAATATACGGTTAAAATATTAGCCTTAAACCAGGAGATGTTCCCAAACTGTAAGTTCCAGCAGTAAGTTTCTGCATGTTCAGTTGTAGACCTTTTGCACCCTTTCTTGCTATCATGTTTGTCTGAGAAAGACAAAGACCAGGGGGTTTTTATTTGTGACCATAGCCTACAATACAGACTGTAGGTACATGAGTATTTTGGTGAATTTTGCAAGATCAAAGATGTCAAGAGCAAAACTTGTGCTGTATTTGTACATCATACAGTTCTAGCCTGGAGCCCTGTCATTCATATATATGTGTGTGTGTGTGTGCATATATATTATAACAAAGTGGGAAAATAGTTGGGAAACCCCCAAAGGTTCTATGCTGTAATGCCATGCACTCTATCGCTGTAAGAATAAATTCTGGGAAAAAGCTTTATAAATGGTATTTCTTTTCCAGGATATTATAGATGATGACTCCGATGTAGAAGCAGTTTCTACTGCTTCTTTTTCTAAGGTCAATCTAAGGTTGGTATGTTTACTTCATGATCACTACCATAACTGATATATATCTCTGATTGGCAGTCATCAAAGTCCATGGATCTGTTCCACTATCTGGAAGACCAGATTTTTAAGACAGTCATATCACTATTTAGAGAATTTATATTCTTTTTATTATTATTATTATCTATTTTTTAATTTTCTTTAACTATTAATGTGGTAGATCTTTCTCTAACAATAAATTAGTTTGCTGCTTGAGGTAGCTAGGTCAGAGCTTTAGAGTTTGGGAATTTGGATTGTTCTACTTCCATTACTTCATTCTTAATCTCTGTATTGGTCGTCCAAATCTAAGATGAAGGGCAATTTATTGGAATATCTGGTAATCAGGAACATGCTGATGCCTTTTCTTCTCCTTGCATGTTTCAAGGTTGTCGTCTATACCTTCACTTCGTAGAAGCGGTTCACAAAGCCAGACATCTAGAGGAGTTGATTTTGAGTCAGATGAGGTATGGTAATAGGGGTGTCTTTTTAACTTTATTGCATGTAAGTTCCTATAACTCACTGTTCTACAGCTACTTAAATAAAGCATTTCAGAGGAAAATAGTTTGGGGTTTTTTGTTGGGTTTTTTTTTCCTTGCTAACAGGACTAGATTATTGCAACCAGCTTTATTTAGAATCTGTACAGAATCATCAAATACAAGGCTAGAAGGGACCTGAGGAAAATATCCAGTTCTTTTTCCCTTCAGTTCTTAATGAGTTCATTGTCATTCCTGACATGTGTGGAATAGGTTATTTCGCCTGTGGAAGAAAGTAATTGTAATCTCTCCTAGTGCTTGGCTATGTCCTTTTATTTGTTTAATTTTTTTCTTATAAAAAGGAAGTATTTATATATATATGTATATATATATATAAAATATATATATAGCCCATATATATATGGGTTATATATATATATCTATATAACCCATATATATATATGGGTTTTTTGCACTTGTAAATGACTGATGGCCTTTAAATCCATAGATAATCTCTTTCATATCACAATGAATAAATCAGGTCTGTCAGAAAACCTGGAGTAATATGACCAGACTTCCTAGTTTAATCTAGAAGTGANCCCATATATATATGGGTTATATATATATATCTATATAACCCATATATATATATGGGTTTTTTGCACTTGTAAATGACTGATGGCCTTTAAATCCATAGATAATCTCTTTCATATCACAATGAATAAATCAGGTCTGTCAGAAAACCTGGAGTAATATGACCAGACTTCCTAGTTTAATCTAGAAGTGATTGTATTTGCTATGGCTCTGAATTCTTCTAGTTCTAGTAATATATATCTGTTTACAAATTGCAGGATGAATTTGATCCATTCCAAAGCACTGCAACATCAAGAAGGAAATAAGTAATTTCTGGCTTGCTATACGAGACCATGAAAGATAGTGAAGAGGATGGAAAGCAGTTTGCAAGGCATTCTCTTTGTGACATTTCTCCGTAAATGCCTTCAGTTTTCACTTTTGTGAAATGTTTTTGGGTTTGTTTGGTTTTGATTTTTTCCAGTGGCACCAAACTTGGTGTAATTTGGCTTTTGCACTGCTTAATGCATTAGACACGAGTGTCTGATAATCTGAAGTACCGCCTGAAGCTGCAAGTTCTTTCTAAAACTTCTACAAGGCTGTTTTGGTTTTGGGGTGATAATGTAAATAACAATTATATCTTTTCTATAGAACTCTATCTCTTGGGCTTGAATTTTGCAGAGGAGTAAGTTTATAGTAGTACCCAAGTATGGATATGGACATGGACTTTATCAGTGCAAGAGAACTTGTACTTATTTGCAGTTTTCTATGGATAAAGTTGTAAACTCTGAAGAGTAACAATTTGACCCAAAAATACAATTTTGGTGTTGAAACTGGAAGATATTTTAATAGTTTCAGTTCAGTGAGGAAAACCAAGCCCACTGTTGCACTGTTACTGAATGTCACAGTATATGGGAATGAATACGACTTTGGAATTAAAGAAGCATCAAAGGGTAATCTGTCTGTGATTACAGCCTGTTGCAGTGCTTCAGATTGCATTGTTTAGTGTGTCTGGGTGGCTTGTATTCCTCTTACACCTTTGTTTTCACCAGGCCTGTTTTCTAGTTGTTTTGTTAAGGGTGCTATTGCAAGGTTGGTTTTGACTTTTTGATGACCTGAGTTCATGAGCCATATACCTTTATTTCAAACATTTTCTAAATACTTTCTACTTTATAAATTACCTCATTTCACAAATACCTTTTGCAGAAGTACCAGATACAGTTACCGAATCCTGACATTCTGATGCAGCTGCTTCCTTTGCTGCCAGTGGGTGCTGGGAATGATGGAGTAAGAGTGAAGTTAGTATGTACTGAGCTGACAAATCCATTACAGCCTGTTCATACTGGGGTACGTTTAAATACAAACAGAAGCAGAATGATGGTGTGAGAGCACATGGATGGATGACATGGGAAAGACGTGACCCAGGGACCTGCCACGGTTTTTTTTCCATGAGGTGGGCCTGCCCTGTGTGTGGTGGGACCCTGCCTCTGCTGGATCATAAGATACTGAGCCTAGCTCTGAGGAGCATGAGCTTGGGCTGCATGGGAGGAGATTCCCATCCTCTCCCCAGCAGCCTGGCTGAAGAGGTGAGGAGAAGGTCGCCTGCTCTCCTGGAACACAGCTGGTCTTCAAAGGCAGTGATGGCTTTGGCTACACATGCCAGGGTACGTTGCTAGAAATGAAGAATCAGATTAGGGGGAGTAAATGCACGGAACTAATGGCTTTTGTCAGTATATGGATTACAGTGCAGGTGTCAGGATCTCATAGATGTGGAAGAGTAAGAAGTGGAGCCTGAGTGTCAGAGGGTGCACTGCTCAGTAGCCCTGAAATGTAAGGGGCCTGGGAGCTGCTGGAGCAGCCCAGTGAGAAGAGACAGTTGCCTCTGCCCACTCTCTTCCCATCCCAAACCTGTACCAGAACACTGCCCTGTCCCACTTCCTGCCATTTTTCTCACCCTTTATGTTACATTGTGAGACTTTTTCCTGGCAGTATCAAATCAGGGGCATCCTCACTGGCCAACTGCTTCCTTAGCAGTTCCAGCAGGTTCTCTGGAAAGCTCCTTCTGAGATGGGCCAAATCCAAAAGAGCTTAAATTGGACAATTCTGTGGCAGAAATAGATGCTGGCAGCAGTTTGCTGAGGAGCGCTGTGGGCTGGCTGTACTAAGGAGAAAGTAGCCTGAGTGGATCACAGGGAGAGTCACAAGCATCTTCTGGAAGTGTTCTTTTCACCAGTGAGTGACCGGCTTTTAATACAAGCTTTTCAGATAACAGTCTTTTAATTGATGGTTAAATAAACCCTGTTATGTAAAAATCTGTCCTGGTTGGGGGTAGTTGATACCATACAAGCAGATCTGGCCCCAGCAGATGGGCAGCACCTTACACATGTAGGCATGAAGAAACATGTCTTTCTGTGCTGTGTGGGATTTGATCTGATGCTGATTTTAGGTTTCCTACTGTGTTTTGGGGAGAAGGCATGGGGAACATTCCTGTCACAGTTGGAGTGATACACCTGACTCCTAAGTGAGAAGTAACAGTATGTTTACTGATGTAAAACAGTGATTTAATGAAGTCTGTTAGTGAGTGTGACTGGTTTAACATGACTCAGTGACAAGATGCACTTAAGCATTTACTGTATAGAGGGCAGGGTCAAACAAAACTATCAGTCATGAGGTTCAGAAAGGATCTTCTTGTGTTCTAAACTTAGAGAGGAGTCTAGGTGCAGCTGGATCCAGACTTACTCCCAGATGGGGTCAGTGTTTTATGTCTAAAGGTTTATATGTGCATGATCAATCCTTTACATCACTTAGCTAAGATTTCAAAGTTTAGGAAGTTAACCATTTACCAGTTAGCCTGTGGCTATTGTGTTGTTACCTGTCTCCCCCCAATCCATGTTGACTTAGGTGAAGTTATCATCACCAGATGCAACATTAGGATCATGACTGGTTGCCACCTGAGCAGGGTTATGGGAAGTGAAGGTAGGGTTGGGGTAACACATGGTCACAGCATGCTGCCCTCCCCTCAGTGTTTGTTGAGTATACAGCCTGTTTCTTTGGATCCTGGACTCACTGGGCTGGGACATCCCATCCTCTGTCCCATATAATCACCTCTTTGTAACTACCCGTGTATTTTTATAAACACTAGAAAGCAGAATTTCACATCAAACTTTTATTCCTTTGGCCAAGAGGAAATCTCTTCAAAGAAAAAGTCTTAAGTATTTCTCCATCTCTCTGAGGGGAAAAAGGTCTTTGGAAAAATGAGTAAAGTCAGCTGCCTTGTTACTCACAGTTCACCTGTTGCCCCGTATTCTATGCTAGTTAGTGAGCGTCATGCTGTGAAATAAGCTGCAACCTGCCTGCCAGCCCTTTAAAACTGAACTTAAATTGGAATTGTGTCCTGGAAGACAGCAGAGCTGCCACACACACTGCTGGTTTGTAAGCAGCACGGAATTACTGGGCTGCCGGTAGAGAAAAAGGATGCTGCTGACAATTGATTCGCCTTTCTCTCTGATGTGTCTGTCTTGGAGTAGCGCTTG
>NDXB01010343.1:0-69240 GCA_002631895.1 Agapornis roseicollis
TGTGTGTGTTTTTAGGGAAAACCTGACAGCTACAGATGCCATGAGGGTGCAGCACACTGATGGGCTCCACTACTGGTGCGCTAACGCTATTTTTTTTTTTCTTTTTTTTCTTTTTTCCAGAAAAACTTTTAGCAAAACCCAGGATGTAAACAAGAAGCCACTGCAGCCTCCGAGGCCACGCCGTTACTTCCTCGCGTCCGTCTCGCTTGCCTGCTGCCGAGAGCGGGCCGAGGGTGCTGAGGATGCCTCTTCCTCCGCGGCAACTCCCCCCTGAGGGTAGACCACAAAACACAGCTTCTGTCCCCAGCACGTCATGGACTCTGCAGGAGCAAACGTGCGGGTGGTTAATGGGGATGGCTGAGCTTGTCTAAAAGCGCGATGCTGGGGTGATGCAACGTGTGAATCAGTGTGCATCTTCCTATCCATGGCCGCTTGGTCCTGCTGTGCAGACAGCCCCTCCAACCTTTCTCATCCCCAGCTCAGTGGTAAAACAGTGTTGGTGAAGCAGGGGCAGGTTACGCTGGGCAGTGTTAGGGATGCTTTTCCCAGCCCCTTGCAGAGCAATGCTGGCAGAGACGGGCTGGGATGGCTGCCAGCCCTCCTGGCACGGTGTCAGCAGTGGGGACTGCTGATCCTGGGGACCTCTGGTCAGAGCAAAGGGCTGCAGTGTGCTTGTTTTAAAGTCCTCGCCTCAGAGCAAACCAGTTAAAAGCCAATCATAGCCAAGCCATCAAAGACTTATGTGCAGTTTTAATTTTACATGAGTGATAACGTAAGGCTTTCTTTTGAGGGTGAAATGATTCACTGTGCCATGTGGGGTTTGTGCAGCGGGATGTGCTGGTAGCAGAGTGGGATGAAAGCTTGTGTGCATTTATTAGTCCTTTTGTGATAGTTCATTGAGCCTTAATAGAATTACAGAGTGGTTTGGGCAGGAAGGAACCTTAAAGCTCATCCAACTCCAGCCCCCTGCCATGGGCAGGGACACCTTCCACTAGAGCAGGTTGCTCCAAACCCCATCCAATCTGGCCTTGAACACTGCCAGAGATGGGGCAGCCATGGCTTCTCTGGGCACCCTGTGCCAGGGCCTCACTGTTGCTCTGGGGCAGACTGGTGAGTGAGCTGAGCAGACGGGCTGCTGCACAGGGGCACAAAAGGAGGTGAGCAAACGTTCGCAAGAGTGAGCAAAACAGCTGCCCAAAGGCAAGCTTTGTGACCAGGGGCTGCCTGTGACCAGGAGTGGTGGTTGGGCTCACATGGCATGTTCCCATACTGTTTTAGTGCTGCTGGTTCAGAGGCTAAGCAGATCCTTGCAGACCCAAGCACAACCAGGAGTGCAGCGAGGCACCGTGGCACTGGCTTACCTATTAGCCTATTTACACTCTTTGGTTTATTTCTCCAGTAGACTCCAAGGAAGAACACTGGCACTCCAGTTAAAATTATAATAAGTCCAACTCCACAGACGATTGGCTCAGAGTATAAGCTGAAGATCAGCAGAAATGCCCAAAATGCCAGGTAAGTGATGGGGATGAGGAGGTTCACCTACCAGGAGAGAGCAGAGCAGAGCACAGCTGTGGTTGTGCGTATCCCATTTTTACACTAATGGCTCTTTGGGATATGGATTGGGACCATAAAACATTACCACTACATCAAAAAATAAACCATTATTTGAAACAGATGGAGGGATTGGTGTGCTCATCCCACCCTTTGCATCACTATTGCAACCAAGAGATTGAGCTTTAATATTGTCACCTTGATAGGTCTGAAGATTTTGGGTTTCTTGCACCGTAACACAATCAGGCCTATAATTGTCACTCCGTAGCAGAGGTAGTTAATAAATGACACATAGTTGATTAGCGTGTATGTGTCTCCAACAAGCATGATGACAAGAGTGGCCATACACTGCAAAGAGAGAAGTATAACCTTCCTTGAGTCATTACTAGAAAGTGTAACTTAAACCCAACAAAACCAAGCAAAAACCCCATTAAAGCATTTAAATGCCTACTGTTTACAGGCCCCACTGGGTATCTGCTGCCTCCTGCGATTCAGAGTGTTATTCCTGAGGAGTGCCACTGGGGCTGAGTGGGGATTTAGGGTTATTTGGGACATGCTGAGGGTCTGTTTATAAATACCCTGAGGTGCTGGCAGAGGTAACTCTACTGGCCATGACTGGGCAGGCAGGGCCAGGAAGGCTGGCAGAGCTCTGTATCTCTCTACCCATTTGTGTTATTTGTCTTAAAAGCTATTGACCCCTATGGTGAGAACTGCTGATTGAAGAAGGATTTCTTGCAGACTGAACTTGTTGTGATCGGTGTGCTACGTTGTTGCAGGTGCCTTGTATATTATAAAGAATGAGCTTTGCCCTTTATCCCTGCTGGCCCACAGCTCATTCTGCAGATGACTGGCATCATTAATCTTTTGAGCATTACTTGTGTTTGGAAGCTGGCAGATTGATGGTGGAAATTTCCATGCTATAAACTCTCTTGTTTATATTGTGTGAAGCCAGGAGAGCCAGCTCCTTGGGTCCCACACCACTGCCAGTCAGTACCCTGGGAGCTGAGCCCTGGCCTCCATCACATACTGATCCTGTGAACATTGTCTGCTGGTGGCCAGAGCCTGAGGGAAGCCAAGTATCCACATCCCTTCAGAGAGAGTTTAGGGGTTTGGTCTCTTACTCCAAGCTCTCTTTTCACTTTTGTCTTTTTCTCAATTTGCTGTTCCAATTGCAAAGTCCTCTTGGAAGGGATGGCTTCTGCATCACCAGCACCAGGAATTAAGCACTGTTATCAAACAACACTCTGGTCCCTCCATTCCCCCGTTCAAAGCCTCACAGGCTTGACAGGGGGATTCCAGCACCTTGGGCAGTATCAGCACAAAATGGATTTAAAATAGGAGGGTGTTTTATAGCTGTATAACATGTTCCTGGCTTTCCTCTGACAGTGTCATACACACACACAACCCTCTCCTGCCACTTACAGGTTGCTGCTTGGGGCATTGTAATTCTGTGCATAGGTGACACCAATGTGTCAGGTCTGCTCATGGTGTGGGCATGACTGCTGGGTGGTACAAGGCTGCAGGGGGTCTGCTGCTCCCTCAATTGCCTGGCCACAGCCACATGGCAGGCAGGAGAGCTGGATGCTCCCCGCTGTATTGCAACAACCCCCAGTCTGTTTATATTACACTTAGCTTGGTCCCTTGATTTTTGAAAGGATTAGTAAAAATACAGGCCTCACTGGTGGTGTAAAAAAGGCCTTTCTCCACATACAAAGAAACCTTTCTTCATGCAAAGAGCTAGATATGATTCATTGGAAGAGAAAAAGGAACCTGGGGCATTAATTAGGTTTGCCTAAAGTCTGACCCAGTTTGCTATTGTAGCTATTAAGAAATTAGTATTTCCTAGGACTTGTTACACCCTAAGCTGCTTTAAAACACCTTGTTCTGTGATTGCACTGTGATTCAAAGAGGATGTTTTGAACACAGCAGAGGACTGGTGTACACCTGATGGATCAGCCAGCTGTTTCACAGTAAAGCAGCCTCTGAAACTCAGTGTGTAATTTCAAACAATGTATTTTTAAAGACAGAAGAGTTCTGCTTCATTGGCACCAGCAGCTCAGCATAGCCCATGGTGGGACCAGGAGTCTCTGCCTATCTCAACACCTTGCATGGACAGCACATGAGGTGTTTGTGGTGGGCACTAAGCCCCAGGGATGCTGTAAAGCCTCAGCTAGCTGCAAATTTTGCCATAAGAGCAGAATGTGCGGGAGGCTTATTCGGTGAAATTTGGTCTGGGTGTATTGTGCCAAAATTGCTTTTATTGCTGGGCGACAGATACACAAGTGTGCACCTTCCTAGTGCATCTAGGGTCAAACCCACCTGTTTTGTATCAGTGGCAAATCTGCAGCTAGCCAAGATTTCAAATAGATGCCCTTTGGGGAATTCCCCTTCTCAGGCTATGCAACAGGGGACAGCAGCACTGAGAGTCAATTTCCCCTGTAATGTCTTCGATGCTGCAGTAAAACCCATCACATACCCTACCCTCACTATTAATAAAAGTGTATGAAGTTCTTTGTTCCCAAATGCTTGTGAAAGCAGGCAAAATTCATCAAAAGAGCTCCTGCCTTCTTAAACAAATTGTTTGTTTCAAAAGTCAGACTCTACCTTTGCTGTGGGTAGAACAAGTGATAATGGACTTAAATTGCAGCTCAAGTTAGATATGAGGGAAACCATCCAGGCCCCCAGGATGGTTGGGAATAGGAGGGATTATTTGGGAAGCTGAAGGCTGCTTCCCTTTGAGGGCCATTGGAGGTGCTTGACCAGCACCCACCAGCAGCACTCCTGGCTGACTCTCTTCTCCTCCTTATGGGGTTTAATGGCCTCTTCTCTGTGATTTAGTATTTATAAAAGCAGGTTACAGAGAGGCAGAGCAGGGACAGTAAAACTTACACAGACGAGCAGGGCAGGGATGGGTGTGCAGTGCTTGACGTGGATCATGGCAAGCAGACTTGGCAAATGGCCTTCTCGAGCACCAGAGAAACATAACCTGGAAATGAGAGCAGTAATGCTGAACCGGCTGGGTGTACAACAGCCTCTTCAGTTCCCAGCCATAGAACATCTCTAATCTCAACCACCTGCACTGCTGTGGAAGGGAGCTGCAGCCTATGGGTGCTGGGCTGCTATTGGGGAGATGACTGGAGACTGCTTGTGTAAGCTGGTGTAAGTCACTGAAACTAGACCCTTCAGTATATGAGGTCTTTAATGGCTAATAGCACCTGTGCAATGACCTGCTTTGAGATGCCAAATTACTTCTGAGCAGGAGGACTGAAATCTGTCCAGTTTTGCCAGTGTTGCCTCCTTACCCAGGGTGGGATGAGTACTGTGAAGGTTGTGTGGGGATCAGCTATATACAGCCAAGGCACAAAACCCCTCATAGGTAGTGTTTCCAGTGTCAGAAAGGTTTTAAATGAGGTTTAACATGCCTGAAGTTTAACTTCACTTCTTAGTGCATAACCTGTAACGTATACACTCAGATTTGTGGCATCTCATTGTACTCATGAAAGTGCTGAGACAAATAACTTCCCAAGGTACTTAAGACTTGAGTCGTTTCCTCAATACTTTTTTATAACTTTTTAATTAAGTTCAGAGAGGTCAGTTAATATAAGTAGACTTTATAGACTACGCTGCAATACACTTTACAGATTCTGGCCCCACTGTCAGCAGCCTGCATGCAAAACATCTTGCCCAAAAGGAGTTTTTCCACTACAGAATGAAAATGTCTGTAACTGGGAACAGCACCAGGCCCTAAAACTGCTCTTTGAGGGAAGCACGATTTAGCTTGTAGCTACTGGAACTTCATTGATGTAAAATGACTTTGGTTCCATGCGAAAGCTGTGTTAGGCTCTTACTGTGAGTTATTCCACATCTGCAAACAATTTCAGAAGCTCGTAAGGATTACTTTGCAAGAGATTCCACGATTCAATATTACATTTGATGATTCAAACCAGAGCAATTCAATGTATCCAACACACCCAACAACGACCTCATGTGCTACAACATCCAAAATGTCTAGCTAGCATTTCTTTAGCAAGTGCAATTAAACCAGCCCCTCCCCAAATTAGATAACGTTCATAAAATTGAACTGCATCTAACCTTGATGAGGTAAAAAGGTATCCATTTATTCCTCCAAATGTAGATAGGGCCACTGAGACTGGCATAACCCAGGAAAAATAGCCCAGTAACTTTTCACCAAATGTCTAAAGCAACAGAAGGCAGAGAAACTGAAATACACTGCAAAGCACAGAACCAAAATCAAAGTGTATTTTAGACATCCAGGGAATGGTTTACTTACTACCGCCACAGCGTTGGAGGACAAGAGCTCTTGGGGTGACATGGCAGTGAAATATGCAATGTTGGTGAACGTATACACAAATGTCACCAATGGGATGGATATGAATATGGCACGAGGTAGGTTCCTAATAAGAGAATTAGGAGGGTAGATAAGAAATTACAGTCATGTGCAGTGAGACCACAACAACCATGTACAGCTGTAGGTACAGGCACCAGTGGTGCAGTGAAAGACCTTGTTTTGCTTTACTTTCCCCTGCTTTGAAAAGGAACAAGATCCTGTTGTTCAGATGGCTGTCTTGGCCTGCCCTGTGCTTAAACCTGATCTGGTCATACATCACCATGACAACTTACAGCAGTACAGACCTACTTGACCTCTGATTCAGAGACCTCCTTAGAGGTGGACACCTGAACCGCCCTGTATCAAAGGTAATAATGTATTTCTGTCTGTGTGTCAGACTTACAAAAAAAAACCCAACACTTTAAAAAATTTATTTAACCTTTATGATTTTGAACAGATTTGGTAAAAAATGGGAAGTGGTTTGGTTTTTGTTTTTTTATAGTTTCCTGTTGAAGACTGCAATAATAATAAAAACAGCCATTCACCCCTTTGTCTCTTTATATCTCAACTGAGGCCACATTTGCCTTTTTTAAGTCGTAACTTTTCATTATTCAGCTTTGAAATTGTGGTGGTGTTTTACTAAGGGAACACTGTGCCACACTTGCTTTATTCCTGCCAAGATCTTTGGACATGTACTTTGCCACTCACAAATGCGAGTTATGTGCAGAGCTGCTTGTAAGGCTGCAGCTCTAATTCATTCCCACCCAGGCACTGTAATAGCTTCAATTTCTCCTTGTTTAATCACTGTGTGCCTTGGATGCCCAGAAATAATGCTCGGAGAGCTGCTCTTGCCATTTGTCATTCCACTTCATCAGCTCAGAAATGTTGAAACATTTGAGCTTTGCTTCACTAAATTAACATTCACTTTCCCTCCAGGTTTCTAGCCTGCTTGTGATAAATCATTTCCAAGCCCCTTCCCATACCCAGGACCAGCAAGATGTTGGTCACCCTGAGGGGAGCAGCCACGCAATGACTTTCCTATCTTCCCTTTCTGGTGTCTGTGGAAGATCCCCTTTGGGTGAAAAAACAAAGGGACTTAAACATAATCCTATGTTTTTCTGACAGAAGTGTTTCTCCCTAGAGCCACTTGAATGGGATCTCATTGATGGTTATTTTTTTCTATAGAAGCATTGAAGATTGAACAGTGCCATAAAGATGCTTTGTTTTATAGGCCGGTTTCAGTTAATGCCTTACACAATACATTTTTAATTCCATTGTTCCTTTAACTTGCCTCCCATCTCTTCCAAATAAAAAATTTCTCTTTACTTCAGAAGGACCAGTCCCATAGACATGGAAGGATATTGCTGCAGCTTATGAAATGAATTATATTACCAGATAGCTCCAATGTCTTAGTACTTTATGAAAGTGTGGATGGTACAGAATTGGATACTTGCCTGCGGGGGTCAACCAGTTCTTCTGTTACATAGTTCAAGAAGTTCCAGCCACTGAACGCAAATGACCCTTGAAGGAAAGCTAAAGCTAAATGCCCCACAGATGGAGTCATCCAAAAATTGAATGCATTGCTTGGTGTCAGCTCTTTGTAGTTTCCTGCACAGAGAGCGCAAGCAAGAGGTTAATCCACCCCTACCTACCAGAGACACCAGGAAACAGGTAATTTTTAGTCTTTATTTTCATTGGATTTGGGACTTCATGCTCTTCATGTCACCATGGGCTGTCACTGCACTTGCAGGGCTTCTGTGGGGTGGTGTCCTGGGGAAGCAGCTTGGGTTTACTCACAGCATCCGTCATTGCACTGAGGCCACCACTGTGCCTCATGGGACCCATCAGCACTGCCTGAGGATTGCTCCTGGGCAGGGTCAATTCCTACCTGTTTTTAATGTGGTTTTCTTTACAAGAGCTTGGTGGTGTTCCATAGAAATACTGAAAAATAAAATGTCTGTGGGGCTGGCAGGCTGTGGGACTATTGCCACTGAGAAAACTCATTTGCTCTCAGCAAATGTCATACTTTATCTTCCTTTATATGAATCATCCTATACATGATAAAACACTGTGAGCCTTTTGTGTTTACTGCTTTCTGTTAAGCTGGTGAGTCAGCGAGACCTTGATTTTTGACTATTTTTAATCCTGTAAGTGACTTTTTGTAGGAAATTTGACTAGCGCCCGAATTCATTTTACACCCAGGGTGCTTCAAATTTAAGGAACATACAACAGATTAAAAAATTTCAGTAACTATTCTGAATCATCCTCAGCTGCATTTATTCCATCAGAACCAATGAGGTGGGCCAGAAAGGGACTCATCTGAGAGAATACAGCTGATTTCTCTGTGGTGTCATCTTTCTGTAGCTGTGTGAGTACGCAGCCCCGCAGCTCAGCTAAACCCTACAGACCTTTGGGTCAGTTTGTAAGGAGAAAACAGTAAGTGGGGAAAATTACTTCTATCAACAGTACCATACCCGTGTTGGAGCTGTCTCACAGAGTACCTTTAAAGATCTGTATGAAGCCCACAGTAATGATAAGGGCCAGGGCTAAGAGTTTTCCTGCTGTAAATATATCCTGAATGCGTGTTGCCCATCGAACGCTGGAGCTGTTCACCCAGGTCAGGAGGACTGGAGAGCAAAAGATTGAATTTACTGACATGAAATACGTTTATTTAAGACCATGCAGTCAAAGCATTGAAAAGCACAAAGTGACCTGCACATCCCTGTGGGGAGCTCTAGTGTGGCTGGGAGTAAGATGAGGAGGAGCTTTGCCTTTCCTTAGGAGAATCCCAGCTGCAGGAGCGTCCCTACCAGCTAGCAGCCTTCCTGTCTTGGGTGCTGCTGGCTGCAGCTCCCCTGAGGTCTAGTTACTGTGCCTGGGTAGTGCTCAATGTGTAGGGATCACCATCTCCTCATGCAAGTGGTGAACGTCTCTGGTCCTTGTAGCTCTGGCTTGCTTTTGCTGGCTCTGTAAGTAATTAACGTGGAGCCAGTGGCATCCTGCATTTCCTACATACTTGTATTTGTGAATGCAAAAGAAGACTACAAAGGGCTCAAATGGTGGGTCACCCATGCTGGGTGCCCATGGCCCTGCCCCATCCCATAAACTTGCCTGCTGCCACTTCCCTGGGACCTGCAGGGATTCAGGTGCCTTTATGCCCTGCTCCAGCCACTATGCTTGCTGCAGGCAAGCAGGAAGAGACTGAATATCCCACACCAGTTATGGTGCCTGTCTTGGGACTTCCCTTGTTGTGGGCATTACCCCAGCCTGGCTGGAGTGGCCCCTCAAGTGGTCCCATGTAAAACCAAGACAAGCTTTGTGTGTGTGCAAGAAGCAAATACTCACGTAAACACACCATGGAGAGGATCCTGGAGGCATTATAGGGGGGAATACAGTTAGGAAAGACAGGCTGCAGGACATAGTTTGAGAAGGTCAGTGCAATGACGGCCAGACTGGTAGGGTACATGATAAGCACTGCACTCCACAGCAGCAGAAACCTGGAAGACAAGAAAAAGCACAAGAAAGCAAGTGTTAGGGGTGTGCTGGAGGAGGTATTGCATTCTTGGCTGTGCAGTGCTTCAGGACAGCTACCAACACAGCAAGACTGGCATCTTCAATTCAGTCACATCTAAGAGTCACCTACTTGTGACTCTCCTCATCCCATTTGCTCTGTTCCCAGTGCAATCTGGATTTTGAATTAAACATTTCTAAGCAAAGCACAGCTTAGGGACATCTGGTAGAGTGATGGCACATGTTGATTCAGCTTTGCATGCCAAGTGAAAGCATCTCTTGCTCCTGGGCTGATGTGTCACTGCAGCCGATGGCAGTCCCTACATTGAAGACACCTCTGGAGGGTTTCAGCAGGGCCCCAGCTGCACAATTTGAGCTGCTACTGGCTCCCCACCAGTCACTGGGGGTTTCCTTGTCACTGTTCAGGTTGGTTCTGTGACCTGGGCCAGTGCAGGTTAGTGCTGCAGTGTTTTGCGATCACTCAGCTCGGCGCACTGGGGCTGGTTGTCTGCCTTCACCTGCAGCTGAAGGCAATTGTATCAAACGAGGTACCCTTGCAAATATGAAATGTGAGGCAGTTTGTTGCCTCACACTGAGAAAAGGGAAAAAGTTCACCTATCTTAAAGAGCAGCAGTAGATCTGCTTTTAAAGTATTCTGCTTTAAAATACAAGTATTATTACTTCTGTAATGAGAAGTAGGTACTGCAAGAAAGTGAAATCCTTCTTGCCATGTATGTACACAGAGATACATACACATTAGTTCATTCATATACAAGTGTAACATGCAGCCACGCCCAGCACAAATGAGGATTGGAAATGGCATTTCCAAATGATACAATATAATTTCTGGGTTACATGGGCTGCCCTCTTAGGAGCTGCTCCCTCTCCACATACTGCCTGATGCCATGCCCTGAAGTGTGGCACTTAAGTTGAGGCGCTCCTCCTGGTGCTGTTAACATGGATGGAGGGAGTGCTGCTTGCTGGGTGTTTTTTGGACGGATGTGGTGAGTGTTTCTCAGTTCTTTGTTATTTCTGATAAGTATGGAGCAACCTGATGCTTCCTTTTACTTATTAACTACCAGAGAATTAGTTTGGCAAGCTGGCATGATGCAAGAGCTTGTTACCTTCTCAGATGGCACCACTGATTTTAAAATAGGGTTTTTTTTCCTCTCTCTCTCTTTTTTTTTTTTTTGTTTTTGTTGTGTGACTTTTTTTTTTTTTTTNTAGAGTGACTAAAATACAGAATAGTAAAGTTACAACACTTTAACATACATATAAAGGCCTTCTACTAATTTATAATCATTTCTGTTCTTCTATATGACTAGTTTTGACATGAAATTTCACCTTTTTCCAACACGAGAGCCCTGTGTAAAAGCACCTTTGGGGTTCCCAATTTTTTTTTCCTGATTTCTAATATTTTCCATGTGGTTTAGAGCATTTTCCTCCAGTAATTTCTTTGTGGTATTTGGTACTGTGGGTGGTATACCCAGTTTGGGGTAGCTCTGCAGACCCTGCTTGCTGGATGTGTTAACCCAGCTGGTCCCCACTAAGGCTAACAATGACTTAAATACTGCAATTTATTGCAGTAAAAATAATAATAAATAAAATTATTAATAATATTAATAATAAATCAATAAAATAATAAATGAAAAGAATACATAATAAAAAATAATATTTGCTGATAGGGTTAGGATGCTGGTGGTGCTGAGCAAGGTCAGGTTCAGCCACATCTGTGGGGCCATGGGGTTTGGTGGCAAATGCCACCAGCTCTTCCTTATCATGTTTATCTTAGTTCAGGCAATCTATACAGGCTGAATTCAGCTGGAAGCATTCAGTGAGGAGAATGACTCTGAAAACTATTTCAGGCAAAACTGACCCTTGCTTCTATGTTGCAACATGGAGTGTGTTGGTATTGGCTAGAATATGACTTAATGAAAATGTGAATAATTCAGTGGATTTCTGACAGTTTCACGTTGAATTGAAATACATGCAGGATTGATAACACCAATTAAAGTAAATGCAGAATTTTAGTAGAGGGTGACAAAGCTGTGCTGTCAAATGGGAAGCTCAAATGAGAGATGGCACTAAAATAAGAAAGAAGCTTGCCTAAGATGTGGGCCCATTTTTATCTTGTTTTTCCAGGTAAGCTTTAACCAAAGCCTGGTTCTGAGAAAAACGATATTCACATGCGTCACTTAGGTCACATCCCTGAATAAGTAACTGTTGGGGCTGGGAATGCACTGCCAAGTGCTTGGCTTGCTCTTGCAGTGTTTGCTGTGACTGGCAGGCAGGAATTAATCCCAGTTAATGCCACCCAACACTCCAAGTCTTCTAGGAAATCTTTGCTTTAAAATCATCACATTTTATCATCTTAAGAGTACAATTTCCTTAGTGAAAAACAACTATTTCAGATCAGTTATGATTAAGTGGCAGAGGGCAGATGCAGACATAGCAGAGCATCAGCTGTCCTCACCACTGCAGAGCACAGGATCAGGCAAAGGGTGATGGGCTGCAGGTGTGCTTCTGCTCTGGGCAGTCATGCAGAAGGAGTGTAACCAGCAACGGGAGCCCAAAGCTCGGTTTGGAGAAGGGAGATGTCATCAAGGCACACCTGGAGTTACTCTGTCCAGTTCTTCAACTGGAAAGTGGGAGAACTACTGCCCTGAGGGCTGACTTGTGGCACTAGGGCTGTCAGGAACTGAACCCTGTCTGATAAGCTTTCACAGCTACTCAGTAATACAAGACCTGAGAAATTAAATCTTCTGTTATTGCTAAGAAGTGATGAGGATGTTAGAAACAGGCTTAGGGCAGCTGAATGCAGAGAAAAAGGAGATATAGCTGCTCTTGTGATTTTAGAAACACACTGGAATAAGTGACAGACTGTGGTGGGATGTGCTGCTTTGGGGAAGGTGTGGCATTCATGAGGAGGCATCAGTCTTCCCTGGACCAAACCTGATTTTATTTTCAGATATGTCTGCATACTGATTTCTTCACACGTGGAAAGAAATGAACAGCATGGTCTGATCTGTGTCTCTAGTAGTCTAGTGGACTTGGTGAAATTGGTTCTCCAACATGTATTTGGGATGTGCCTGTACTCCCAAGAGTATCTCACATTAGATGTAAGATATCAGCCTGTGAAAATAGAAAATTACAGTGTGTCCTACTTGTGTGTCATTAACAACAGAGAACAGTTTGGAATAGATGCTGTAGTACAGATCACCTTACCACAGGAAAAGCTGAACTGGTTTAAGAAAGTGGGAACCAATTTGAATATTATTAAAATTATCCTATGTTGCTGAAAAACTCACTGCCTTTGGAAACTTTAGATTTTTGCAGCATCAACAAAAAGGAAACATAGAAGTGTATTTGAAGCATGTTTTACTAGCAGTCTGGACTGACACTTATCAAAGCTTTGGCTTAGAGCTCTCTGCTGAAATCAGTACTACTGATTTGTAGTAAGGACTATGTCCAAGCCATTAGGCACTGCTGGAGAAGCAGCTATGCTGGTTGCAACATTATTGCTGAGCATTTGGAAGAAACTGTTTATCAGAAATGCACTACTGAGTCTTTAATGGAGCTGAATTTATTCATTGTCTTCTGCAAGAACAACATATTAAACCTATTACTTACTATTTGAGGTAATTTTATGACCTGTACAGACATGCAAGCCTGTCTGCATGTAAAATGAGCTGTGCTCAGTCAGTTCCAGCAGCACAGGATGTGACACATTGCCTGCTCATACACAAATGCTACTAAAAACCAAGATGATATCTAAATGAAGGTAAAAGTGGGACATCTGCTCTTGGGTACCAGAGCAGAGCTCAGTGATCAGGTGCCCATCCTCACCTCTTTCACTGGTCAGAGCTGCCACTGGTGCCTTCTTCAGGGTCATCTCCGGCTGAGTTTTCCATCACCATTGCTTTCAGCAGCACTTCAGGCATTGTCCTTTGGCTGCTGTCGGACTCGGAACTTTTGCCAGCTCAGGAGATGGCCCTGTCCTGCCTTATTCTTTTATTCCTTTTTCCTTAAATCACACCTAGCAATGATATGATTTTATTTTAGTTCCTCAACCAGCTCTTAATACTGCCAGGCACAGAAGCTGAGACATGTAATACTCCAATGCTGTTGCAATCAAATAGTAGTACTTCTTTGTTCCTATACCAGGAAAGCATAATGAATGGGGATGATTTTGGAGGGCATGGACAAGACAATGGTAGTGAAAATGTTTGGGTGGATATGGAGTGTACTCCTATAACACACATCTTCATGTGACTAGACCAAACCATTCAGATTTGACGTTGGCAAATCCCATGGCAGATGCAGTGAAGCTTTGTGTGCTGGATTTGATGTTCTTTGCTGTACAAGGATGAAACCAGAAGAGAAAATTGGCTTTTGGGGAAGCAGTGTTATTTTTCCTTGGGGGAGGCACAGTGCAGGCTCCCAAAACACTCTTCTCATCTCTGAGTCCCACACATGTGTGCCAGCAGGGGAACAGGCACTTCGAAGTGGAAAACTGAAGGTCCTTGTGGGAGTTCCTCAAAGCTGCAGGCTGTAGGTGGTAGCTCAGCAAAAGGGCAACAGGAAACAATCCTAGCCTGACTTTACTGGAGAACTGAGGTCTCCCTTTGTACATCAAAACCTACCTGGATGCTTCTTGCCTAAGGCAACCCTTTGTCATGCTTATGACAGGTTAATTTTCTTGGGAGGAAAGGTAAGGTCTCTGCAAAGCAAGAATGGGAGCACTGCTTCCCTGCAACTGACAAAGTTGTGATTTTTGACACTGCTTGTGCATTGCAAGCCTGATCACCAAGCGAGCTGCTGCCTGCTTTGGAAAGTGGGGGCATTGCTCAGTCCCCAGGTACATGCTGGGTAGCGATCAGCAACAAGCATGTTGTTTGTTGCAGCAATAGCATAGCCTGGTGCTTTCTATCACCATGCAAATCCTCTGAATGTGGCATAGAGTGAGCTGAGGAACAACTAAAGCCAGATTTAGTTGTACTTGATTTCTTACTACTTTCTTTTTCTCCCCTAGAAAGTATTATTCTTCTGGTTTTGTGAAACTGATGGTTTCTGGCCTCCTTCACAGGGATATTTCCAGGACATACTGCTCATGCAGTTTTATGCTCTTTGTTTTCTTGCAGATCCCATTCTGGGAGCAGACGGTGTGAGAAGGTGCTGACTGCCTGCTGCAGGATCCTGGGGAGGAGGGGATTTAACATGCAGCTCCCTCCCGCTGTGAGAGAGCACACCTAGGTGAAGAGGAGCTGAGATTCAGTGTTGTTGCCTCAATCCGCGCTGTGACACAAGTGTGATTTTTCCACACAAAGTGGGATAGAGTTCAGACGAGTGATTCCTCCAAGTGAAGAAACATGGACTTTTGTGACAACCAGTATAAGGCAACGGCTTGAGTGTGAAAGAAAACTTGTCACCTACTGCATTTTCAGATGGGCAGCACTGAGCCAAGGCAGGCAGGAGCAAGGAGGCAGCCCAAAGGACAGGGTGACAGCCTGTGTTCTACCTGTGCTGGTCAGCTCAGCAGCCAGGTCAACTGTCGTGAGCTTGTTTGAATCTCAAATGAGAACGAATATTCTTTTCTTTTTACCTCCTTCTTTCTCTAGTTCACAGCTATGGTGGTTATTTTTCTACAAATAAACCAGCATGTGTCATGGCATCTTTCCTTATGAGTGAGCTGGACAGAGAGCTTTGGTGCTTGTCTAGTGAGCTGTCAGTACAGGCTCATGATTTTGTTTCTCTTGTTGAACACATAAAAAAGCAGACAGTCAGCTATAAATGATGACCTTTTCTCACTTGTCCTTTCCTCCCTTAGTCACACTACTCTGTTAGTGGTATTTTCAAGGAGAAATCATTCTCTGAGTTAGCATTTTCTCCTTTTTGTGTTTCTGACACTTATTTTGTACAGCTTATAGTAAGTGAAGCAGCACTGCAAGCAGCTTTGGTCTAGGGGAAGTAGCTCTGGCCTGGCTTCCCTCACATGCGAAGATCCTCAGTACAACGTACTGATCCTTCAGGGCTGGCACACAGGAGTGTCACGAGGGCAGAGCACCATTTACAGCATTGCTCTTTCCTGTCAGGAACTTTATTGAATCAGAAAGAGAATGGGAAGTGTCCATTGTCTTCCCTTTGAAGGCAGCACCAGCAGATGTGCATAGAGACCATTTGGTATTTCTAATAAGAACAGAAAGAATGATTTTACAAAAGCATTTTATTGACAAATGTTCCCTGTCTCTTCCAAATCAAATGTCTTTTCCACACAAAACACTTAATATAAACATTCTTTCAAATGACTTTATAAAGATAGGGTACTTACCCAGCTAACCCACCAAAAATCTCTGTGACGTAGGAATAATCCCCTCCCGATTTGGGGATAGTCACTCCCAGTTCAGCATAACATAGTGAGCCAAGGGCAGCCACCCCGCCACCAAGCACCCAGATAATGAGAGCGAGTCCCACCGAGCCGGCATGCTCCAGGACTCCTTTTGGTGAAATAAAGATCCCAGAACCAATGATGTTACCTGGAATGGACAAAAGGTTTGCAGTGAGCCAGAAGAAAATGAGAAATGCTCTTTTCCTTTCTTATTAAAAGGGTGTGTGTGTGTGTGTGTGTAAAAACCCCACCGCCCCCAGCAACCCAAAGCACCCTCTCCAAACCCTCTCTTTCTCTTCATAGCATGATTTTATTTTATACAGGCTGTGTCCTGGGGAAAGTTTTGCCGTTTATCAGCAATCAAGGGCAATAAGCATGTGCTGAGCAATGCTGAAGCATGGTGAAACTCAGGTGAGCACTTGTGTTTGCAGCTAACAGTTTTGTGCTTAGATTCCTTTAGAAAGGAATCTAAACAAGGTGCATATCTGGGGGGATGGGGTGGGAGGTCAAAAACCATTAGATCATTGTCTATAATGTAGGGGCCAAGCAGTGCTCTTGCTACCAGGGCATGTGTAAGATTTAGGAAGGGGTAATGGATTAAAACTTAATCAGGGGAAGTTTGGATTGGATATAAGGAGGACGTTCTTTACTGTTAGGGTGCTGAGGCACTGGAATGGGTCGCCCAAGGAAGTTGTGAGTGCTCCATCCCTGGCAGCGTTCAAGGCCAGGTTGAACAGAGCTTTGTGCAACATGGTCTAGGGTGAGGCGCCCCTCCTCATGGCAGGGGGTTGGGACTGGATGAACTTAAGGTCCTTTCCAACCCAAACAATTCTATGTGCTTGAAAAAGTAATCTGAAAGTCAAAAAAACTAGAAATCCATTAACACTTTGTATTTGCAATACCTGTGCTGTGTAGTCATCACTCACAGATTTCTAAAGGGATAATGTGGAGTGAGTAAATTGTTGGACAACGTGGATTTTGTCCTACTAATTTTGTCTGATTAGCATGAGCCATGGCAGTGCTGGGTGTAGAAAGGGAGTGCTGGATATCAGATGTTCTTTGTTCACATGGGGCCAGGACATGGTTGTCCTTCCAGGCCATCAGAAACAACTCTGCAAGTGGTGTTTTTTGGCTGCTCAGTTTTTATTGTCAAGCTTGGCTTTTTTTTTGAGCAGTATCTAAATAGTTCTTCTCCCAAAAGGATGTGAAGATCCTGCTGTCGTAAGACTCTGATGAGGGCTCTCTTTTTCTATGAGTTGGTGTTAGAATCCTCACTTATAAAGTTGACTTTATAAGCATTTCTCATCAGTGCAGTCCTAAAAATAAAATACTGGATGTTGGTTGTTAAGGCTGGTGGCCAGGTTGGGCTCAGCAGCTCTCAGTCCACAGACTGTAAAAGAGGATGTGAGGGATGGAGGTTCACTCTGAGAGGCACTGAACCGGAGAAGTTAAGTCTGCAAATATATATTCAGTATTTGTAAACAGTACATTTTCTGTGTGCACAGGCTGATTTTTCTAATGTTCATGATGCACAGATAAGTTTAAGCCAGAAATCAATGTCTTAAATGGTGATGGAGGAGACTGAGGGTAACACTCAGAAAAACCTTGGAAGTGTTGCTATCTTCAGCTGTGGAAGGAGTCCCTAGGAAAGACCAAGATATTTCCCACCTGCAACCTCCTAGTGCAGCTGGGATGGACAGCCACCAGGACCAGAAGCAAGCTCTATGCATTTAAAAAAGAAGAGGGATGTAGATGTTAACAAAACTAGATCATACTAGAACAACAGCAAAATTAAACATAGCTGTTCCTCAGCTGAGCTAGCACAGGCAGCCCTAAGCACTGCTGAGGCATTAATCGTAGTAGCCTGTGCTGAAGGAATGGGTTATGATGTGGATGAGTTGCATGATATTGTTCATAGCACTAATAGATCTGTTCTGGATCTTCCCTACTGGGATGCTACATGGCTGGAGTGGTGAAATCTTTCAGGAAGATAGATGAGGAGCTAATGTCTTGCAAAAGCATATATAATACTTGTTAAAATTTATGGGGCTTTTTGATCATAGTTTCTCTTGCTGGCTGAAGCATCGTGACATACTTGAAACAAGCAAGCTTTTCTGGAAGGCTGTTTGTGTCTTGTTCAAGAACAGTAACAAATCTTGAATTTAAGCTGAAAAGAAATACTTGCCTTAAGAGTTTAAAAACTGTCTTTGGTACTCCTGTGTGCTGCAACTGCAACAGCTGCATACCTGGAGGAAGGCCTTAAGTTACAAAGGACCCTTAAAAATGGTCTGCTACCTACCAGTACAGTATGTGTCCGTTTTTGACAGATCAACGTACCTGAAAATACTTCAGTTTTGGGGAGCATGCTGAACTTCAGACATACTGCTTTTCACCACCATAGATTCGTAGTTTTTAACTGCCTCTTTTGGATGCGACAATATTACTTTCTGGCAGCTGCCGTACTGAACAAATGGGAACTGTGAACAATTGGGAACTGCCCAAAGACAGAGTAACTCATAAATGAGCCCCCTGGCTCCCCTCACGCTGTCTCCTCCTGCTCAGTGCTCTCTTTCACCTTAGCTCAGGTTTACTGCTAATTTTGGTAGCAAACAGCAGATGCACATACACATCCTGCAGCAAGCTCCTGGTGAGAGCTTCCTGTGCTTTGTGTCACCTCTTCATTGTGTCAGTATTTTTTGGATGAAATCTATACACAGCATGGCATCCCCCAAACTGACAACAGGTGAGAGATCCAGAAAACCCCCAAGCTGGTGTGCAGCATTGCAGTGCGGTGTCCCTTCAGACCTGGGCTGATGGACCCAGGGAAGAGAGGAGTCTTGGCGAGGTGTAACTGCACAGATAAGGTGGCAACAGTTGTCTGGCACACTGGTAATAAAGTGCAGTCTAAATGCATTGACAGAGAGTCTATGGTGTGTTTTTTCTTAATGCTTGCACTTGGCACTGTCAAAGCCCTGAATTTCTTTGGGTTTCCACCTCTAGCCAAGGGCACTGCTTGTCCCCAGCAGCCTGGGTGCTGAGGGGTATTGGCAGTGGGGATTTACCCAAACCCAAACTGCTGCAGGATGTAGGCACAGCGCAGCTTAAGAGTGATGCTCTCCTTTCATGGCAAGACTACCAAAGCAGTCCTCCTTGCGTGCAAGTCTGTACTGAGCTGGAAAGAGCTCATACTTTTTGTTTATGAATAATGCTTTTTAGGTGCAGCTACCTGAAAGAGCAGGTCAAGAAAGAACAAGCAGCCTTCTGCATGGTCCTTGCACACAAACATTGACAGGATTTTTTTTGTTAAACTAAGTAATTAGTCATATTTTAAAAGAATCTTACATCCTTCATGAATGAATATATGATAAGGCAACATTTTCTTTCAAACACATTATGGATTTCCTATTGTTTTGCTCTTCAACATGTGCAAAAGCCGTAGCAGCCCCAGTGGAAATGCTACACCCCTTCTGACAACAAAATGTTCTTATGGAAACCTGCCATGAATGTGGTAAATGTGCCTGGGAAGTACAGCTTCACTCGGCTTAGGACATGTTTAAAAATAGATATGGTGGAGATGCTGAAATGCTCCAAGAAAATGAGATGGCAGAAACAGCCTGACAAGAAACAGAGTTTTCAGGAGGTCTCCCATTCCTTAGCAGAAGTTCTTGGGCCTCAAGACTTACCAGTAAGGCAGATGCTTCACCTACAGATAGGCACCTCAAAGCAAGCCTTGGTCAGCAGGAACTGAGGGAACTGGTGAGTGACTCTGGGGCAAGAAAGAAATTGGCTGTGCAGTTGAGGGAGGCTGTCGTTACTGTGCTTGCTGTGTCATGGATACCCAGTTTTTGCTTTTCTAGTGCCAGTACTCCTGATATTCACTGCATTTGTTTTTAATTCTAAGATATGAAAAGATGGAAAAAAATGATTTCCTGTAAAACAGCCACTTTCTCTGCACCTTTGTGGCCTCTGCTACAGTTTCGCACTAGAAAACTACTTTGAACCAAAAATGCTTGACTTACATATGTAATTCAACATTGTAATGTACATTGCCTAAGTTGATGCTGATGCATTCACACAATACAACTGCTTGGGCAAGGTAGATCTATTCTGTAGTCATGGTGTGTGTGCCCCAAGCCCACTGCAGATGCTCAATGCATTCCACCAGCCACAAAAGTGGAGATGGAAAAAGACGGGGCCACGTGAAATGGGGCCAAGATGAAATGTGCCAAGGGGGAGAGAGCAGGATGATGAGCCCGAGTCTGTGTCTGCTGGCCAAGCAGGCTCCCTTGGCACGTGAAAGAGTTTCTGGTAGTAATAAAACAATAAAGATATTCATTTCCTCATCCCTTTCCTATTTCTCACCTTAAACAGGTATTGGTTTCCTGCAGGACAGAAGCTGACCTCAACCCAGTGCTGTGTTGTGTAGCACCAGTGAACCTTGAAAAGACATCCTGCAAAAATACAGACCTCTGGAACAAAATCCTCTTTCTGGTCTAGTCAGTTGAGACTTTGTAAAAGTGAGATTTGAGAGCCGTGAACTTGACAAATTCTGTGAGTTTGTTTTTTTGCTTATTCACAGTAACAGTAGTCTGTGATGGAGGCAAGCAGAAAGGCAGATCTCGCAGATACATCTGCTTGTTGTTAAAGAGAAGCATTTTGCTCTTAACTCAAACTGGCCCATAAGGTTGCTCAGGAGTTGAGCCAGGGTCAGCAAGACCTTGGATGATCTGGGTAAGATCTTAGAAGTGATACATTTTGGGCTATTTTACTTGCCTTCTCTGTTCTGTATTTATTCATTTTCTTTAAGGCAGCAGTGTTCAGACCTTGACAGTTTTACAAAACAAGTCATGCGGGCCAAAAACATAATTTTTAAACAAAAGCTGAGGTTCTTGTGGAATAATATTGTAAAACTGGAGAAGGAAAGGCAAGGAACACTTACATATATGACAACATACTGTGCTGTTATTAGATAGAAAAGAGTGTATGTTGTGGTGACTGACTACGGTGAGACAATAGGATACAGGTAATAGAAAAGTCCCATGATACAGGAATTCATGCTTTTTTATTCTATTTTATTTTTTATAAAGCTGAACACATCTTTTCCCAGCTGCCCTTTGTATGTGGTGCTGTAACCTTTTGAACTATGAGAGCACAGCTGGGGCCAGGTTTTGATGTTCTTCAAGGCAACTGTGGGAGTTGGAATTCATCTTTACAACAAAAGCTAAATTCTCATTAAAACACTTCAGAACTGCACTTTGAAGGAAAACACTAAATACTACCATGTTTGTAAGAAAATAAAGAAACCTGGTAATACTTTGCATATTCAGTTGGCATGCAAAGTCCTTAGGGCATCTTTTATTTATCTGCAGCACACCATCCACATGGACTGTAAAAATAATGGATCCTGCAGCCTGTTGAAAGCAGTTCTTAAGGAATGGCCTTACTGATTGTTTTTTAGAGACCATATTTCTGATAAAACTAAGCAATTTCCTGTGTGGTTAGCAAACAAAAATATCACTCACGCCCTTTTACTGCTTGTGTACTTCTTTAAAGGTCTGTGGTACATCTGCAATTCTGAATGGGTCTGTAATATGGACTAGAAATTGGTATAAGCAGCTTTCCCCTACAAAGTGAAATATTAACAACAAAGAAATTCTGCATCCTTATTTTAGGCCACAGTGAGGTAAATCACCTTGGAGCTTGTTGTTCCCTGAAGGATTACAGCGGGCTACACTCCCGAAAAACTGTATCCGTGAGCATAAACCCTGCCAGACTCCTGCTTTTATCAAGTGCTGTTTGTTGTCCACAGGAGATGGTTCTCCACCACTTGAGGTGGGTCATGCAGTACTCAGGGGCATGGTGGGGATAATGGTTGTGGAAGATGTGATGCTCAAAGGCAGCCACTGGCAGAGGGAAAGCCTGCATTACCAGTGTGTCCTTCCTTCCTGCAGGGAGGCATCTCATGGTACTGAGTCAGAGTGGAAGTTAGTAAGACAGCAGTCGAACACAGTAGTTGGTATCATTACAGATTATAACCCCAGGTATATATTGGGTATTTCGTTGCTACAGTTGTAACAGATGGTCCAAGTATGTGTTTGGGTATCTGGGCTATGGTGGGCAAGTGCAGAACATGGGGATTTTCTTTAAATGAGAAGTTTGACACCAAACTGGAAGAAGTTCTTCCCTGTGAGGGTGCTGAGACACTGGCATAGGTTGCCCAGAGAAGCTGTGGCTGCCCCATCCCTGCAGTGTTCAAGGCCAGGTTGGACAGGGCTTGGAGCACCCTGCTCTGGTGGAAGGTGTCCCTGCCCGTGACATGGGCTTGGAACTGGATGAATAACCCAGTCTGGGATTTAGTTACAGCTTTCTTTTGATATACTGTATCCTTGGCAGCAAATACAGACAGTTTTCACTGGTAGCTGTAAATAGAAGAACAATCTAAAGTTCTACCCATTCTCTCAGGACTCCCACATATAAGTAGCCATTATTGAGGCCAACAGGGTGACAGTCTTTGTCATTGCTTAAAACAATTCTCTTATAAACAAATGCTGGAGCTTTGCATCCTGCCTTGGAGTTAATAAATGAATATATCTCATTTGTATATGAAATACTGTAAAGCTTTGTGGTTACTGTTTAACAACAACAACAAAAGCCTAATCAGAAGGAATCACAATTTACAAATTGTTTAATTCCAAATTACATATGAAGTGAATTAAGTTGGTAATGGTGATGATGTAACTCATCATCATGGATATTTATTTATGGATTTATTTAGCAGAGAACTGCTAAACTAAGCAGCCTCTAGTGCAGCTAATAGTCAGTTGCTAGTTGGCCCATAGGAGTTACACACTCTGAATTGCAGATATTAGTGACCTGTTCTGGTTGTAACTGCCTGTGAGCTCAGGCTGTGACACACCTGCAGAACCAGCCAAAAAGCAACCTGTGTAGCTCATCACTTTGCTGCTAACCAGAAACCTCGTGGCAGTCCCAGCAGCTCTAGTTGTTTACTAGAATAACCTGGCCCTGGATGACCCCGGGCTGGAGCACTTAAAGGGACGGATGGGCACAAAGTATTGCTTAGCTTTTGCTCTGCTCCTCTCCAGCTTATTAACACAAGTGCCACATTTAATACATGACATTATAACTGCCCTCTCCACCCCCAATTACAATACAAACCGTAAATAATGTTCTGAACCCACAAAGCAGTCTGGCCTAAAATAAATACCAGGCTACAGGCACTCTGCTGAATTAAAAGCAGCAAAGACTCCAAGTGTGTTTTCTTAACCTCTACTCAAGCATGAATTCAGGCTTTGTGGCAGGGTTTTAGATATTTCATGTAATGGCATTGAATTTCTGTACTTTTGAATAACATTCAGGAAACTCTTAATAAAGAATGGATGAAGAATAAAAGATTCTATGGAGCTTGGCATTAAAATAATAGGTATTTAACTTCCTATGCAAGTAAAACTGTAACTACTGTACCAGTGGAAAAATGAATAATGGCTCCTCTTGCTAATATGTTTGCAAAGGAAAGCTGAAAAATGGCTGGTAAAAGTAACGGTGATAATTTTATGTCTACAGGGACTGGTATTTAACAAAATAAAGTTATTTTAAAATCTGACTTCTGTTCAAATATTTATGTTAGAACTTCTAGCAAGTAAGAACATGACCGGTCATTATAAGCTGCAATTCCAGCATTCCAAGTGGATTTTACTGGGTTAAGAATTTATAATCTGATTATGCTACACCCAACTTTAAAGATTTAAAAAATGAGGCTACTTGAAATACCGACAAAAGTATTTTATTCAACTTGTCAAAGATTCATATGGAGGATATTTGCCTTTCGAGCAGTAAAATACAGGTGTAGTTCAGGAGGGCTTGAAGTACCAAGGTTTTCTAACAATGGAGGCATGGGGAGAACAGGAAACTGAGTAAAGGAACATAAATATTTCAGGCATAAACTCACTAATAAGGAGTGATGCAGTCTTACACAGGGTGTGATGGCCGAGTGTAGTAGTAGGGTTACATTTTGGTATTGCGCAAGGTACTGCAGATATCTGTCAATAATTTAAATATCTATCTATATATAAATATCTATATATATGTATGCATTAATTTTTGGTACTGTAATATTATCTGTTGCTATTTAATATTGAGTGCTGATATTTTATATTACTCTTTGGTATTTGTATATTTTTTTATATGTATATTAAATTTTGATGCCTACATATTAAATCAAACCACAGCACCCTCGGAAGGATGCTTGCAATTGATCGCATCGCCTTAGAATACGTACTGAGCCAGGCTCAGTTTCCTGCAAACCCGCTTCACTTAATTAAAACCAACAAAAACGCTCTAATGAACGTAAACGCGTAGTGGGGCAGGGCCGGCCTCAAGCCCCGCCCCTCTCTCCTCGGCCGCAGCCAGCCCGCCCCCTGCAGGCCGCGCCGCGCATGGCCCCGCAGGACCTGTCCCGCCGCAGGACCTGTCCAAAAACGAGAGGAAAAGGGGAAAATCAAGCAGTGCCGCCCGTTGGGAAGCATCAGGGACCGAAAGTGTCTGTTATCCGGCTAATGTGGGGAGTTGCGGCGCGGATGGGATCTCATTCAGGGGATGTTACTGTGGCTGTCATGTTCTTGGTATGCTGTTTTCCCTAGCGTTGTCACCAACTCATTTGCAAGATGAAAGCAGGGATCTTTCCTTTGGGAGACAACTGTCTCTGCTTTCTTGTCTTTGATATTTTAAGAAAACCCGAGTCTGATTAAAAGGCAAAGAGCAGAACTAGCCCAGGGATGCTACTGGTACCTGGTGGCTGTGCTGCAGTGATTTCAGAGGTGTTCAATAAGGGAATTCCAGCCCCTAATTGCTGCAATTAGATGGAAATTCACTATCTACAGATAAACAATCAAACCAAATTTATGAGAACTGCCAACCTCAGTCTTCCTGGGACCTTTAATACATCTGGGGCCATTTGAATAGTTCTTTAAATGTAGTAAGCTGTCTATTTGGCATATAAGCTATATATATTTGGTGTATAAACTGCTTAATAATAACTGTTAGTTCTGAATCACTGTCCACAAGAGGTGGAAAGCAGCCTCAGAGGAAAGCAGGCCTTGCCCAACCTGCACAGTGCATTTAGGGAACCACGATGCCTTGCTGTTCAGGTAAAACCTGCAGCTCATCACATTAGGTGACCATGCTCAGGCCATTAGTAGCCTCTGTCAAGTTACCCAATAGCTTAAAACCAGAAAACATGGTGGTTTAAAATTTCTACCTTTCTGAAAGAGAATGCTCTTTTATCTTCTTTTTGTAAAATTAATGCTAATTTGCCAATTGCTTTTCTTCTACAAAAGAGGTCTAACCAAGAGAAAATTCAGAGAAACTTCAATGAAGCTTTTTAGTGTCTGTTTTGATAACAATATTGTCAATATTGTTCAGCCTGGAGAACAGAAAGCTCTGAGGAGACCCTAGAGCAGCTTCCAGTGTCCAATGGGGCTGATAAGAAACCTGAAAAAGGGGCTTTTTATGAGGCATGTGCTGACAGACCAAGGGGGAATGGCTTTAAACTGACAGAGGGGAGAGACTTGGAGCAACCTGCTCTAGCAGAAGGTGTCTCTGCCCATGTCAGGGGATTGGAACTAAATGAGCCTTAAGGTCCCTTCCAACCCAAACCATTCACTGATTCTGTGAAAATAATCTGCTGTTTGAATGGCATTTGAAGGAGGTTATGCTGGCACACATCAGTACTGTAAAGACCTCACTGCAATGGAGTCAAATGCAGATGCTCCTTTAATCAAATGAGCACTGGAAACTGTGATCTCATTCTCTGGTTTGCAAGCACTGTGCTCTCCTGAGTACACACATGGGCATACACTGGGTGTCACAGATCAATGCACAGACCTGTGTGTTCAAAATTGCAGGGCCCAGCTGAGCACCTGGAAGCAGACATGATTGTCCACATCAGCCACTGCTGGCCCCCATCTGTGTAATCCCTCCCTGCGCTGGAATTCAGAGACCAAATATTTAGATAAGGTATGCAGAGGACAGACCTGCACTAAGGTAGATAAAAGGTCAGGAGGTGCAGGGGTCAGGCCCCTTAGGAGCATGTGAAACAATAAAGGAGAAAACTAACATCTGCTAGTGCACGGTTTTATTCTGTTTTATTTGGGAAATGCTGTTGCAGTGTGTTTATATCAAAGGAGAAGTTAAAGCCTGTATGATAGGATTTTTATTGTTCTAAACCAAGAACTCCTTTTATTCTGCTAATCCTTTCACCGGCTGCAGGCTCTGTCTGCTCTTTTCAGGCACACAGTCCACTGCTTTATTTCCTGCTTCTCTGTTCTGACTCTTGTACTTGGTCTGATTTCTCCACTTCCTTAACTTCTGACTTGTTCTCCTCTTCTCTTGCCAGTGTTGGGATATGTGGGCTGCATTTCATTACCACAGAGAGCAAACCTCAGGCTCCCATGCCTTTCTCTATACACTGCAACGATAAGGCAGAAAAGTCTTGGGAGAAGTGTTGGGAAAAGTATTCTCCTAGGGACTAGGTGGTATTTTCCTTGGGATATTCTCAAAGGAGTAACACTGAGTGCACTCCAGCACGCTGAAAGCAGCCTATGCAGAAGCAGGGCTGTGTGTCCAAGTGGGGATTACTACCAGTCAGCTTACAGATTCATATTGCATCTTTCCTTTCCTCCTTTCTCCTTTGACACTGGGGACCTTGAGCAGGGTTTCTGGCAGGGCACTGCTGCCCTGTGAAGATGAGGGAGTCCCAGCAGAGATGTGTGGAGCAGTCATTTTTGGTGATTCCCACTTCATTGCCACTGGCAGCAGTGCAGGGGGCTGCGGAGAACAGGAGCTCACACTACCGCCTTGACTGCAGGACTTCAGCACATAAAGGAGCCACTGTGACCCTTGAAGCAAAGAACTCCTGTGGCATTAAAGAAGGCTTCAGCCCTTGCACCAGTTCCTAAAAAGGGTGGATTTAGATTGGATATTAGGAAAAAATCCTTCCCTGTGGGGGTGCTGAGGCACTGGCATGGGGTGCTCAGAGAAGCTGTGGCTGCCCCACTGCTGGCAGTGTTCAAGGCCAGGTTGGACACCGGGGCTTGAACCAAGGTTCTCTAGTGCAAGGTGTCCCTGCCCATGGCAGGGGATTGGTACTGAATGAGCTTCAAGGTCCCTTCCAACCCATTCTGTGATTCTATGAAACCTACCCTGGTGCTGAGAGGGTTGCATAGGAAACCCGTCTAACATTCCTAAAATGCTTGGGTTGCCCTGGTAAGAGAGTGCAGCGCTGCACACTGCTCTCTATAAACAGTGCATCTTTATGCTGTATTACCCCTTGTTATATGTCCAACATGTTTTCTGTGCTCTCTGGTCCTCAGGATCCTGACTTGGAATTTCACCTGCCAGCAGCAGAAATGTGTCGTTAAATCCCCTGGTGCAGAAATAAGCAGTTCCTCATGCCCTGCCCTGCATGCATGCTGGAGGAGGTGGGGGTCTTCTCTAGGACACTGCGTGATTACTGATTAGTCTCAGATAAACCCTGATTTTAAGGAAAGCAGCTGACAGCAGGACACGGTTCCACCACAGTGAATTAGGAGGCAGATGCCAGCCAATGCAGCTGTCTTAATGTTTGTCCCTTGGCTGAGAAGTCCCACAAGTGCCAGCTGTGCCTCTGGGACAGCTCTCACTGTGCCCTCTGCACCTGCAATGATTTTCAATGTTTATCAGGATAAAAAGCAATTACAAAATGCTGCTGTGAAGCTCACCAACTTGGCTTTGGCAACAGCCAAAGAGTTCAGCTGTGTCAGGGAGTGCTGGGCATCAGAAAAGGGCAGTATGACACACACAACTTTTTGCCAGCCCAGGCTCATCAGCCCTACTTGTGTCAATGGCAGGGACTCTCGCACTATCTTTGAAGCATAATTTGTTTAATGGAAAATGCTGTGTTTGCTTTTTTCCCTTCCTCCCCACCAGAGCTCTACTCTTCTTGCTCATTGACTGAGCACGGTAAACAGATTACTTAAACAGTCTGGAAAAATTGATGAGCAACTGCTGCCCAGTGGGAAAGACTCCTCTTGTCCACTCAAAGCTGTCAGCCTCATGGAAGCATCATCATTTGCCTCGTTAGAAAGGTGAAATAAAAGGGCAGTATGCAAAGTCAAGAGTTAGCACACTAACACAAGTGCACGGAAGGATCTTTCTTGTTCTAGCAGAAGAAACCAGCCTGGAAGCTGGTTGTTTCTCTGACTCCCACCCTGCTCCACAGCTGCTGCGGCACCTCCCTTACCTGCATTACTGCAGCTTTTGGTGGGAAAAATGCTCCTGCTTGTGAATAAAGAACTTTGCTGCCTCTCAACCCTTGGCTGTGGCTACCAAGAGCCCATACGTGAGCTGTGTTTGGCCCAGAGCTCTGCAGAAGCAAAGGGACATGGGGGGACTCACAGGACAACATTACAGGAATGAGCAGGTCTGGAGAAAAGTCACAGCTTGAACTGATTTGCTCAACTGTAAATAAGGCAAAACTCAATTCCCACTCTTGCCTCTGATTTTCTCTCAAATTATTGGGGTTTATGCCTTCTGCTCTGACCCTACAAAGAGGAGCCCTGCAAAACTGCACTTAGGCCAGTTGGTGGGTTTCTGGACCTTTGTTTAGCTTCTGCAAAGCGTTTACATTATAACCTGGGATCCATTAAGATGAGCATCTCTAAACTGGGCATCACTTTACCCTTAATCTCTGAAGGGGTATAATGGGAATTTAAGTATGTTAAACTTTTGATAAAGCCTAGTCCTCAGTATTGTCTTGAAAAGTAAAATGGTTAAATGTTGAAAGTGCCTTCCTGAAATTCCAGGCAATACATACTTAAAACAAAGCAATATGAAAATAGCAGGAACAAGCCATCCAAATACACCAACTGTCATGTTATACTTCAGGTTACATTACTGGGAAGAAGAACTGATCTGCAAGCTGTACTGCCATTGCCTGGGATCTTACACAAACCTTGTTTTGGATGCAGATGTAGACAAACATGAGCTCTTTAGCAAAGTTTGCTGTTCTTGCAGGTTTCTCAGCTCCTTCATTGGAAATCATTACAGCTCTCAAGTTTACATGTTTCTGTTGTAAATCTGTGTTAGCAAATTCTGGTGTAGTTAGTTTTACCGCTATCAGCATGGTATCATTACTTCTCTAAATGGCTTTGTTTCCACTCCAGCAAAGAACACAAAGATAGGCTTATGTTTCACTATGGTCAAGGATCTGAGATGGAAGTTAAAAGCAAAAACCTGGTATTTATGCTTCCTGGCATGTGTACACTTGCATAATGATTTGATTTAAAGCTTGCACTTAATTTTAAGTGCACTTTAGTAACTAGCTCAAGCTGGGCTTAAATGAGATTTACAAATACATATCAGCTTAGTATATACACTTCTACAGGCATCACTTACAATACTGTAATACTCATCTATTTAGAAATTGGTGCTGACTTGTATTTTGACTTAATTTTAAAATATTTTGTTTCTTTTTAAAGAACACATTTAGGTAATTTTACTGACAACAGCCAGAAACCTTTCTATTTCCAAAAGAAATGGCAACTTTTCTTGATGCTCTTAAATATCTATGATCTGGGAATTTAAGGAAGATGCCAGATGCAAAATACAGATTAGTGGAGACCTGAATGCCCCTGCCATCACAATTTATAGGAGCCTAGTAATACACTTCTGTTCTAGTTCTGCCACAGATTGGAAATACTTGATTTGTGTTGTTTTCCTTCTCTCCTAGTTTCCTAAAACAGTAGACAGATCAGGTTAAAGCCCAGTAATTAATAAATGTTTGCTGCTCTGCAGTGACAGCGTGAAGCAAAACACACTTCAATTCCCAAAATGGCCAGTATATCTACCAATAAAGCAAGAGCCTCATCCCAGCATGGGCCATACCTGAGCTCTGCAGGAGCAGGGACTGGATCAGGTAATGCACAGAGTGAAGCTGTTAGAGCCACAGCGCTGCTGCCCACCTTTGGGTATTTTATTTCTCTGACATCCATTAGATTTGCTTTTAAAGCTGATGTTAGAAATGCAGATGTTATTCAGCTTGAAGTAGGTTCTTTACAAATACCACATTACAGAAGTTGTGCCATTGGTTTGGGTTTTTTTTCAGGTCTGGTGCTTTTCAGCAGCTAAATCTTAGACAGAAAGTCCCCGGACTATCACAGAAGGCCACAGAGGTAAATGCAGGAACCTCAGTAGATGGTGTATTCAGAGACCCCTCTTCAGGGAGGTCCTGGGAATTGGGGGTTGGAAGTGGATTTGCTCCTCTTGGCCTTTGTGTGTCACCTCCCCTGTTAATTCAGAGGGTCCCTCAATTGACAGAGTTCAGACAGAGCTCCTGCGTCCTAACTGTGCTTGGTCAATGACAGGCATTTTCTTTATTAGATTTGTGGTATGAGGAGTGTACAAGACTATCCTCCTATAACTTTAATCAGTGACAACAGATAACACATGTCACCATTGCTCTCCACTATGCTGTGCAACCTGAACACAGTACGGTATATTCTCACCAAACTTCACTGCAGTATGACTGCCAGCCTTGCTCAGCTATGTGGGTAATAAAGGATTAATGTGCTTTGTACCTAGCTGCTTTAATTTAATTTAGGATCCTGCTCCTAGGAGGCAGTGAGGTCCTCTACTCTTGTTGACTTCAGCAGGATTTAAAGGACTTGGGACCTGTTAAGAAAAGGGTCTTTAATCTTCAGTTGGGAGCCCAAGCATGTGAGGTGGAGCTATTCCTTCTGTATGGACTTGTAATATGTGCAGGATTTGAGTACCTTTTGTAATAGTCTGCTTAGACCTTAATGCGTTGCTAGGGAACTGGCTGTGTCCACAACCAGTAAACATGTAGACGTTGTGTCCCAGTGGTCTCTGGCAGAGCTTGCCATAAGGAATGGCTTTATTGCAACAAGATCTACTAGCAGTAGTATAAAAAAAAGTAGTTTGTCAGCTTTTTTTTAATTACAAACATTTTAATTACATCACATAAATAGAAACCCCTTCCAGGCTGAAGCCTAGGCATGTGAGGACACCACCCAGAACAAAATAATTCCCCTTATTCTTTAAAATATTGATTCAGCTATTTTTCAATTTACTTCAGTCTAAGTGCAGTGTTTGGAAGCTTAACAAGCTTGGATACTTTTTGCTCTCTTGCATTAACTAAAGCTACTACTATTTTCAAGACACTTATAAAAGAGCTCACAATTTGTTTCCAAAGTGTATGGCTTTTCAGGTTTTCAGGCTGCACTGAAGAGTATCAGAAACAATGACAGTTTTTTGTTTATAGAGTCCTAGAATGCCATTCCTGAAATGATATTATCTCATTTTCATGGACATCAGTACTGTCTGCTTTGTTTTAAATTAGGAATAAAAGAAGTCTGAAACCCCAACTACCAAATTAAAATCTATCAGAGCAGTACAAAATCTGGGCAGACAATAAAAAAGTTATATGGAAATAAAATACAGTCTGAGATGACCTCTCTAAAAACAAGCAAACAAACCCTGTTCTACTAAGTTCTCAGGAGAGCTGATGAGGAATTTTGAAATAATCCAGAAAAGGACAGTAATAGAATTATTGCATTCTTCTCGGTGAATTCCTTGCAACTCCCTAAGAAAAACTGATCCCTTGGGTGCTTTGCATAAAAGTTTGTGATATAGAAGCATACAGCTTAAAGCTCCAAGCTCTCATATTCCTTGGCAATCATTATCATCAGATTTATGGAAAAACATATATTAATCCTTTCCAAGGCATGTGTTGGCAGGTAGGCAAGGAATACTCTTCTGGGCTCATCAGCCTTCCTTGTGGGGCCTGAGCAGGAGTAATCTCACAGCACAATATATGCCTATCAAAAACTCACCACATATGACACATGCTAATAGCTTTTTCTCCTTGTCTCATGGTGGTTGCACAATGTAACAGCAAAGAGATGGAAGGCACTTAGGAAATATAGTAGACATTCCAACTAATGATGCTTTTCTTAGTCAGACCTGTAGCTTACATGTCATGCACATGTAGTCAAGTGCAACGACCTCTTTGCAAAACCGCTTAAATTACAGAAAAGGTGTTTCAGTATTCAGTGTTCAACCCCTGTCCTCCACTGTCTGAATGAACCTCTATATTTAGAGCACAACTTCTTGTAGCCTTACTGGTCATCCCTGTGTGATTATGTGGCCCAGAGTTAATGTAGCATAATTAATGCATCTGAGAGCTGTCTAGTGTCACAGGTGAACTAGAGGTTTTGTGATGGGCAGCCTTGTGACATTCATTGTCATAGATGATATAACATTGTGGATTTTAGTTCTCTGACCCAGTGCATTCAACAGAATTAGATTCTTCCTTAACTTGATCTTTTCCTGACTTTTGTGACTATAAATAAGGTCCTTACATTGTTCAAACATATTTTTTTGTGGTATATTATATTAAGATGCTTGGCCTGATCAAGATTATGTGGCTTCATGTAACTGATGAAAGAGCTATTGTTTTCCATTGCAGAAAAAACTGCCACTCATCCAGATCCCTGACCTATTTCTTGGAGTCAGAAGTAACCTTTCTTGGAGTCTTACAGATTTTTCATGCTGTATTTTACACTTCGATCTTGAAGCCCCCTATCTGAAGTGTGATTACAACCATATTTAAGGATCAGTTAAAAATTTTCAACTTAATCTTCAGATATAGAAAGATTCTGTTTTTCCTTATGTTTTGGTGCTATTCTAAAGAAAGTGTTAAGTGAATCAGCAATTCAGCCATGGGGGTTCTTCCACTACTGTGTTATAAAAGAAATTCCTCCAGCTTAAACATCACCAGTTTATTCCTTTCCACTTTTCTTTCTCTGAGATATGACACAATTTGTCTGTATTGTTGGAAAGAGATGATGAACCATGTCCAGCAATAGTAATTTAGCCATCTCACCCTAACAGTAGAGTGGGCCATTTATTACACTGAAATCAGAAAAACAGAATCTACAAGTTCCTGAAGATGGGAACAACATGTAATCTTGCTTCTCAGCCCTGACTTGCAGAGGCCAGTGCCTGCAGAACACATCAGGAGAACAAACTAATACTGCATAAAGCTTTTGTAGAGGCTGTCAGATGAAGAAATGTATTTACCATTATATATGGCTTTCCTCTGCAGGAGAACAAGCCTTGCATATTCTCTCTGCTTTCTCACTACACAAAGATGGATACAAGCATTTTAAAAAAGGAATTAGGATGCTGAGATGCTCAGTCCATGCTGGATTGCTGGCTCCCCACACTTTGCTGTGGAACTTGTGCTAAAGAACTCCTTGGAAGTCTTCTGGGTTTTTCAGGACCAGCAGAAAAAACAACGCTGTTTTATATTTGGGACACTTTGGTGCTGACAAATGCCTTCTCATTTTATCATGCTGCAATCAAGATGACAAAAAAGTGTGGCAGCTTGTAGAAACTCCTCCTGCAAGCCAACAAAAAACGGGGTCTTGAAAGGAAAAGTTTGGCACACAGAAAGCTCCAAACACAAAAAAGCTAAACCTCTACCAAACCATTTCTGCTTGTTGTGAGCCTGCCAAAGCAGAACAGACTTTCTCAATAGAAAAGGCTACATTATGCTAAAAGGAAATGAGCTGCAAGGCACAGGAAAAGGGAACACGAGTGGAGATTTATGGAACCACTGAAAGCAGGCACTGTATTGCCAGACCAGGAGTAAGACACTACCAATGGACGCTACCTTTGTTTTTTCATCTGTCAGGGTAGAAGGAGAGTTTCTGCTGCAGGATATCTAAACTACTGACATGAATTGCAGAAAGCCCATAGCTTTCTGCATAGTTCTGATCAGAGTCACTGCATCACAATCAGAATTTTCTACTTTTTTAGACAGAAGGGGAAAAAGAAAAATTAAAACAACTAGCAACCCCCACAAAATAAATCCACTCAAACCAAAACCACTAGTCAATGAATACATGACAGTTAATAACCTGCAAATAGAACTGTTACAAACACTTCTGCTCAAGTATCACTGAACTCATACAGAAAAAAATCAGTTATCTTTGCAAAAGATCTTTATTATGTATGCCCTACTGTTGCTTTTGAAGATCATATGAGAAGGATTTGATATTTTTTGCTTCATTTTTTTGCTGCTGTTTTGGCTTTCACTCTTCAAATTGTACATGAGGGACTTCATATACTGAATGCTCCTGGATACGAACTGCAGCAGAAAGGCACACGTCTGGACAAACAAAACTTTTTTTGTGTCCAGAAAGACTCAATCACGCAAAATAAAATGTTAAGGCTTTTTCTTTTTTCGGACAGAAATTTCTAACTAGAGCTCTGTAAATTCAGCCTCAGAAGTAAGCCTCTAGCCCAGAGGAGCTGTAGGATCTCCCTGGATTTTTACCAAGCTTGATTTGAACTTTGCCATGGTTTTTCCTAGCAAGTGAAAATGCAGCTTGTTTGCAGCTCCCTAAGGTCAGGTGCAAGGCTATCCCAGATGATTCTGATGGATGGAGAAGCCTCAAAGAACACAAGAACATGCATCACTCCTGAAACATACCATGTCATAAATGTAACTTGCACAATGCATTTTGGATAGGCATCCCTAGGCTGCTTTCTTTCAAAATGTAGGATCTGATCTTTCTCAGATCTTTTTCATATCGGGTATCATGCCAAATTATGGACACCTATCAGCTTTAATGTATATATGGAACCTGGACATGTAATTTTCAGTAGTTTTGAATCTCAGCCTAAGCCTCTGGACTGTACAGAAAAACATCTTCACAAGTGCCTCACAAGTGTCTTTGTGGTTTCTCACTGCTAAACAAGTGCCATTTATCCTGAACAGAAATTGACTGCTGCATTTATTTAACTGTAATTTCATTTATGAGAGGCCAAGATGTTAAATTACACCTCTCTATAGTCCAGAGCTAGATCCTGAACTACTGCCCTGAACAAAAATCAGTCATGTATGTGTGTAAGTACTTTGTTTCATCAGCAACTGCCAGGAGAAACTGAAAGCTCAGAATATTAGTTAGCAAGGTGTGCAGCAGAGACAGGGAAGACCTTCTGCTTTTGAAACCCTGAGAGAAAGAGACAGAGAACCACTGAAGTAATCTGTATTACTCTCACAAGTCAGTGAACAAAAGTGTGTCCTGAAACTTCAGCTAGCTATAAAAGTGAAACACTCTCACACAGATTCAGAGTGGGAGAAGATTCTTGCTGCAACACCACTGTTTTCCGTGTCCTCAAGCAAGATCACACAGATCTGAAAAACTCACCTAAATATATAGGTGGTTTTCTTCTTTCTCATACATTTTTCTTTCTGTTGCAGTTCTGTAACTTGGGTACTAATACAGAGAAGTCTGTTGAGTCTGACTAGGAATGACCTCCTAATGATTTGACACATTACTTGATAAAGAGATGGATCTGATAGGTGCCAGTTGATTAAGGGACAAGTAATCAGTCTCCTTAAGCAATGGCAGCATATGAAACATGATCAGAGAGGATTTATCAAGCAGCTGGTGTTAATACCTATCAAGTTCCAATACCTTAAAGGAGCCAACAAGAAATCTGGAGAGTGACTTTTTATGAGGACATATAGTGATAGGACAAGGGGGAATGGCTTTAACCTGAAAGATGATAGATTTAGGTTAGATATTAGCCAGAAGTTCTTCTCTGTGAGGGTGCTAAGGCCCTGGCACAAGTTGCCCAGAAAAGCTGTGGCTGCCCTATCCCTGGCAGTGTTCAAGGCCAGGTTGGCCAGGGCTTGGAGCAACCTGGTCTAGTGGAAGGTGTTCCTGCCCATGGCAGGGGGTTGGAACTGGATGAGCTTTAAGCATTCTTCCAACCCAAACCATTCTAGTTTTATGATTTCTACTTCAGTTCTTGTATTTTACAAAAAAAAGATGAGTATGAAAGCTATTCCCAGTTCCCAGTACTCTTCTTCCCTAGTGTTCAATCCCCAGGATTCAGCAAGCTAGCTGCTGCTTGCTGAATCCTGTACCAGGTTTCTGTCTATGAAGACTGTGGGATTTAGGGCACGTTAGAATGGCAGGAGACATAGTGTGAAGGAGAGAGCAAACTGACAATCACGAAAGCTGGTAAACAGTTTTCTGTTATGGGCAAGAAAGAAAGATTGCATCCAGTGCAATTTTATCTCTGTGTTATCACAGAATGCTGTCCTTAGGGGCGATATTTATGCGAATAAAAACTTCCCTGTAGATGCATATGCCATTGTTAGTTAATAAGTACAATGTCAGGCAGATACAATGACAATCAAGGAAACTTATTTGGTTGTTCTCTTGGTGAGTTATCATGATGTGAACAGTAATTTGCACTACATACTAGGAAACCTCTGACATAAGGAAGCATCTCCAACATAAAGGAGCTTTTCAGCTTGTATGTATTCTGCTGAGATCATGCATAAGGTGCCTGACTGACATCAGCTACGGAAGAAAGTGTGTGCTGTTTTCCAGGTGATGTGAAAGGGTGAATTCTAGAATGTTACTTTCAGAAGTAGCAGTAACTGAACATACTGCTCACTGGCCACAGCTTTAACACTGGACTTGAACTGGGAACCAGTTTATAAGGGATCTTATACCAAGCTTGTGAGTAGAAGGAGCACTATAAGCATCTTTTAAGCAATGCCAAGTCAGTGGATACAGATAACTTCACTGCCTGTGCTCAGCAAAACAAGGAAGTATATTTAGTTTTAGCTGATATATTTTATTGTGGCTCAATTTGCAGGTCTTCTAATGGGTCTTCTAAAGCCTGACATAAAATCATTCACATGTTTGCAACAGACTTCATAATGTGAGTATGAACCTATGGCTACTTTCATGCAGTTTTACAAGCTGCCTAAACAAATGTTCTAAGAGACGTTTTATTGTTTTTTTATATAAAGCTACTTGATCTGTTTCAAACCATCAAACTTAAGTCATTAAATGTCTTATACAAGCAATTTGTGTATGCAGTTATATGCATATTTCTAATGTAAGAATGGTGAATCCTGTTATTCAGACTAAAAGAATAGGCTGGTATCAGATGTTAATCAGGCTGCTTTTTCTAATTCTTGTACTTCATTCTAAAGAAAGAAGAATATAGTAAAACTACAAAAAGCCAAGTCATGGAGCTTTCTACTTAGTTTTTCATTGACACAGGCAAAACACACATTGAAGTCACTGGATAAGAGGCTTTCCATATAGCTTATATGCCTGTATTCATAGAAAAGATACATATGCAATAATCTTAGTTACACATGTAGGTCTACAAATGAGATATAAAGCCAACTGTGCATAAAATAACTGTTGAATTAAACACAGCATAGATTTCTCTGTGTGCTAAATAAATAGTAATTCAGGGTTCAAGCAATTATACATTATCTGTGAGGGTTATTACCTAGTAGATAATAAAGCACAAGTGTTACTACTTTTTAAGCTGTATCCCTTCATCTGAGTACTGGCAAGCTTAATTAGCAGTGTAACTGAGTACCTTAGAAGATTATTAATTGCTGCAACCCATGAAAGATTTGGTTTCCCTGTACATAACCATGTTTGAGGCAGAGCAGTTTGAGTAGTCCTACAGCAAGCCTCAGTCACTGTTCAAAAATCTGTGGCTGAAATGGATTGCCAGAAAGACTCATTACTAAATACTGTGTTCAGTTTTACATTCATTAAGTATTAGTCTCTTCTTAGCATTAAACCAAAAAGGTTTCATATTTAATACCTGTATTTACATTAGGATCTCCAAAGAAGTGTCTTCTGCCTCAATATGAAACAACCTTTGTAAATAGCTTTCTTCTTTAATTAGGCCTGTTTTTTATGCAAACTAAAAAAAAACAGATAAACAATGAAGTAATGAGGGGTAGTCTTGTGTTGTGAGAAAGCTATCCTGCTGGAAGAAATCAGAAGACCATCCTACAGGGTAGATATAGGACAGGCATATTATCCTCCTAGTTTGATGTACTTTCTTCTGCTATTCTTCTGAATGTTTTCTGTTAGATGCACTGGTATTTTGTATGGCAAAGCCTTTCAAACCTCTATAAAAGAGGATAAAAATTTTGAAGGATATGCTTTGTGAGTGTATTAAGATGGCATAGCAATTTATTACGTTGACAAGTATCTCAGTTGTGAAAGCAGTAAGAAAATTGTCCTATAATTACATGGAAAGAAGACTGAAAAGGAATACCTATTATGCAGGCTATGGGAGCTGCAGGGCAGCTGGCAGGATGAGGGCTGCTTCTGCCCACCCATGATACAGTTACTACTCCCTGAACCAGGATGTGCCCTGTGTTCACAGGGAAGGATGACCACCTCCTTAGCTCCAACAGCCAGATGCCTGCAAGGTTTAAGTTGGATGAAGTGATGTACCTTCACCTAGAAGTAGTAATGATTTCCTAAGATGCAGCTGTGAAACTTCATTACTATGAAATATTAAGAGTCCTTGGCACTGTTGGCATAATCTCAAACATACCAGATAACAATGCTCCCACTTCCAAGCCTTCTCTTTCACTTCATTTTATTGTGCTAGAGAACACGTACAAATCTGTACATGGATCTGATTCACCCCTCCCCAGTTGCAAATCATATAATGCTTTATTTTAAACAAGCAGACGCAGTGTATAGAAGGCAACCACAGTCTTATTAATCACATATTCACAGGCTCATGTTTGAAGTATTTTCTGAATACTCCCTTGCTTTCTCTTCCTGTTATCAATGACTAGAAGATTATAATTATCTAAATCCATCCTGCAGCTGATTAGAAATAGTAGAGCAGTCAGCTAAACCAGAACATTTGGTATAAAGCTGGCAGGTCATAGCATCAAGCTGCTATTTGATAATGCAAAAATATCTTACGTTCTCTGTACCTTGCAGCAGTTGTTTACACTATTTGTATAAAGATAACCTACAGGAACATATAAAGAAAAGTAGAAAGCATAATATTCTTTTATCTCCATGCAGAGCAAGAGGAGATTTGTTTCAAAAGTGGTTTCTTTTTTCTTGGTGTTCTCAAGCAATATGACTTTGCTATGAGACATCAGGGTATCAGAGCTTGATTAAGCCATTGAAGAGAAATGGGTTTTCCTTCCCAGTTCAGAAACGGGAAATGCATTCTGGTGGCTAACACGAGAGTCCTGCTGTGTCTTCAGTTCAAAAGGCAATGACACCAACTACACCCATTCCCCACTCCCCATTCAGTCATTTGGAAAGAAGTCTTCCCCAATGTTAAATTTTATCATACAGAAAATGTGAGCTAACTGCTTGCCTAATACCAATTCAGCTCAAGTAGTTTAGTTTTGTGCTGAAAGAGCCTTAAACAAGATTTCTCTTTTTTAACTCCACTAATGGTGAGCTGATCTGGTATAATTTACGAAGTCCTCTGATTCTAAGCTCTAACGTTTTATGTAGTGACATCTACAATGCTGTGCTATACTATTTGTCACTTTGTTACTGAAGACTTTGTGATACATGATGTTATTGCATACATCTCCACACAAAGCAATCAATCTTCAAAACAGGATCCTAGGGTTGTTTTTCAAACTTCTTTTATCAAAATATGGGAGAATACGCACCAGCCTTTTTAGGGTTTATATGGCAATGAAGATAACCTTCCCAAATACTTAAACTGCTTGACAGTGCTAGACTTTGTCATAAATGTCAATATTTTTCCCTACTCAAATGTCTTTGATTAGACGAGAGGCTGTTTCACAAGATCTATTTTGTGTAAGATCTATTTTGTATATATGTGCTCTGCTTGCAACATGTTGCAACTAAGTCAGGTTGACTGGGAAGGGATCTAGGAGGGCAGGGTAGCAGTCTTGAGATACAATTACCTAATACCAGGACTAATAAATGACAGAGATGCCATAAATTTCCTCTGTGGCCAGCAGCAACTCAGGTGATACCTGATACTGGAAGCACTGTGCCTGGCTGATTACCTGTAAGTACACCACTGTTATGCAAGGTCACTTGAGCTCCACTGAGATCCAGAAACTAGATTTTCCTCCTTAAACATGCTATGCGATTCAATGTAAAGGCACGTATGTGTACCTAGAACACATCTTCCCACAGACGGCAGCTATAGCTACCCATTAAATTTCAGTGTTTCATTATGGGAACAAGTGAAATATTTTCCTTTTGTACAGTAGTCTCATTGTGATGTGAAACATGCTGTTTAATGGCATTGAAATGTCTCTTTTTTTTTTTTTTTAATTTTTTTCAAGACCCTTCCCACCAAAACGAGGCATAAGGCATAAAGAGATACAGGGCTAACAGCATAAAATTGCCATAGGATAGTATGGTAATCTATCAGAAGTACACAGTAAAGTCCTCTGCCTCAAGCTTGAGGACATCATTCATGCAGACACAATGGGGTGTCCCAGTCAATTGTGCTACTGTGTTCCTATAAATCCAACAGCTCCTGTTGTGCCCGCTGCCATCTCTCCATGCTACTATGGACCTTGCCCCAACTGCCACTGCCAGTCCTTCCAACATCTCATGGAGGTGAAGGCAATGGATTGGTCTTCCCATAGGTTTTCCACAGGGAAACTGCCCAGGCTTGCCCCACTTCTCTAGCCTAAACACGGCAGTGACAATACTCACTGACGGAAGGTGTGAGCAGAGCCTGCCCGACCTCAGTTTTGGCTCAGCCCGAAACACAAACCAGAAGGCTTGTCAGAGAAGACACCGATCGACAGAGACTGCTCCAGCCATTGGCAGGCGCGGGAAGCGGGATGGCGCGTCGCTGCCGACAGCCGTGCTGCCAAATCCTGCTCGGCTATTGCAGGTCGCAGGGTATTCAGTGGCTTTCTGAAAGTCCAGGTTGCTACCTTCAGTTTGAAGAACCCCAACCTCAGATAAAAGAATCAACTTTTAGTTTAGCCTTATACATAAGTGCCACGTAAAGCCTTAACAACTCTCAAGGCCAGCTTTAGGAAAGTTCAGCTGAGCAGCTGGGGCAGAGGCGGTTTTTACCCACCGTTGGCTGGCACTTCCAGAAGGACCGTGCGTTGTAGGAAGGCGATCGCGAACCGCGCCGTCCTATGCAACACCGCTCGGAAACCTGCCCAGGACGAGGCGGCGAGCTGGCTCCCCGGGACACCTGCCCGCGGCGCCGTGCCTCGCCACGCGGCTCACCGGAGCGGGACGCGCTGCTCGGGTACCGGCGCGGTCTCTTACCGATGATGATGGCACAGGCGCTGACCAGCCCGATCTCCTTCTTCAGCGCCACGGGCTCGGGGCCGCCGGGCGCGCTGCGCTGCTCCCCGCCGGCCATCGCTGCCCGCGCCGCACTGCCCCGCTGTCGCCCCGCTGCCGCCCCTCGCGCATGCGCCGCCTCCCTCCCGGGACGGGTGTGAGGGTGCCGGGGTGGTGGGGGGGAACGGTCACCGCCTCCCTGCGGAGAGGGTCCCGTCGGGTTCCGCACGGCCTCTCGCAGGCGGCAGTGCCCGCAGCGCTGCCGTGTCCCGGAGTGCAGCGCCTCCCGGAGACCTGCGAGAGCGGCGAGACAGCGGCACTAACAGCAGGGTCTGCGGAGTGCTGCCCCGACACCCGCCACAGCTTCGGGTGAGGGCTGTGACCGAACAGCCCAGCTCCGCGCAGGGCTCGGCTTCACTGCGGTTCTGCACGTCTTGGTGGTGGTCTGCCTGCTCTGGAGCATTGCTAGAGGCGGTAGTGCAGTAACTTGAAGGAAAGAAAGAAACAACCCCACTTTATTGCTTGTGATAGTTACTGGCAGCGTGTGGCTAAGCATGGTTAATATCACCAAGGCAATGACTGCTGCGTTTCTGCCTTTACGTTTCTGCTTAAGTCCTTCTCTCCTCCTTCCCACTTTGTTTCAAACCTCTCCTTAAGGAGTTAAACCACTGTCCCGTGTGCGCAGCAGCCTCTGTGTACATGAGGTGCTGGGGCTGAGAGACCTGCACCTGAGGGTATCGTGTCATATGTCCACCCGTCCACCACCAACCCATCCGGTGCCCGTGTTGGGTTGTTGATCAGGCCCAGCTGCAGCCATCTGTTCACAGGATTAAGAAAACAATACCTATTTCTTTTCCTTACGCAGGGGACGGAGTATAAATGTTGGGATACTCCACTGCAGCAAGAAAGCAGGAGTATTGAAGTAAATGTAAGAAAATAACGTTATGTAGTAGTTCTGTGTGTTCTGTGAACAAACCACCTTCATAAGAGTGTCAAAGAAGGATGTCTCCTCTGCTCTCAGATGAAATCAGAAAGTTAAATCGTAATTTGGGAACTTGGGCTCTTTCCTCAAGCTGTAACATCAAGGCTTACTGATGGAGATCCCTGTTTTGATCCCTGTTTCTAAGTCAGAATGCGCACCTTCCTGAGAGCACCTCTACATTCAGAGAGGATCCCCACATGGATGACCTGTCCTGATACTGCATAGACTAGAGAAGTTTCACAAGATTATGTGGTATCTGGGAGGTGTGGGAAGGAGAAAGTGTGCCTATCAGAGGGGTAACCAATATGGTAATGGAAACTGAGCATGGTGAAGTGATAGCAATGGGAGAAGGAAGGTCTGGCAATTCACCTCAGTGAAGAAAGGTGAGAAGATTCTGTGGCACCATCAGACTGATTTTGTTTGACTTTAGAATTAAAAGCATGACCTGAAAGCTGTTGAGTGGTTTGAGGAAATCAGTGGACTGTTCTTACGAAGCTGATAATTGTGAGTGATTTTACAGTATAAAGCTGCTTTATACTGCTGCTGTTACAGAAAGGCTTATTGATTTTCAGAGGCTGAGACTTGTTTCCTAAATCGATCTATTGCTCTGTGGAATTGTTATTTCTAAATGAACTGCCTCACTAGCTACTTTGAAAATGTCCTTATATTGAATTGCAATGTACTTTTTATAAAGAAGCATTTTACAACAAGAATTGCTTTCTGAACCATGTAAACAGTGCTACTGTTTTCCTTTTAAAGTCAGGGAAATGCAAAGACTAAGAGCAAAGTTTCAGATTGTTGAAAGCAATCTGATGTTTGAGTTTTTCTTCTAGGTGGTGTAAATGATGGCTTCAGAGCTACATTTTCCACTGGCAGCAACTCAAGTAACTTCTAGTACCTTTGGAAAACTCTATGGGCTGTTCTTCTATGGACAGTATGGTCTACTCCATTTGTCTATGGTGGTCTATTTCTTCTTAAAAGCTAAAAAAATACATTGAACTCAATCAAAAAGATCAAGAAATATGGGAAAGAATGGTATTACTAACTGTGTTGCTGACTGTATTCCTGATTCCTAAGACCCTAATGAAGTTTAGGATCAATCAGCCTTACCAGAACAACCCCAGATCTGTTACATGTTTCATGACTGCACCTAGTTTCTTTGTTGGATAGAAATATGTGGAATTGTGTGGAATATAAAATCTCAGTCCTGGGATTAGCAAGGAACAGTGTGTGCTGGCTGTAGGATGATGAAAACATTTAATATCATTTAACTCTGGTAATCTTCAACTCAGCTGTGCAGTAGCCGCAGTATTTCTCTTTTTTTAAAACATTTTTGCCAGTTTATTGGGCTTTGCCGGGATGTAAGTATGCATGTGTGCACTCTGCCTGCTGACGTAAATACTTTGTTCTGTAACTGTTACCCTTGCTGAAAGCCACAAGGCACAACTGGGTGACTTTGCAGATATGTTTTTAAGTGCTTTACTGGTAATTAGAAAGGAAAAACCTAACAGAAAAGCACCAGAAAACTCTCCTTAGAGTGAGGTGGTCAACAAACCATTAAAGCTAAGAAAAGCAGAGGAACTTTAAGAGCCATAAGAGCATTCTGTCCTCCTATCCAGTTTCACATTAGGTGCATTTTTGAACAGGGCTACAAGAACAGAGCTGGTGCAGAACAGTGGGGTGAAATCTCAGCCATGTCCCAAGAAGACCTTTTGCAGCAGAAAAATTAATGATCTGGTGCACATGATTGTGGCCAAGCAAGGCCAGGTCTGTTGCACCTTACAGTTTCAGCATCAGATTCTGTTCTGTGAATTTCATCCTTGAGGGAAGCATCTGTACCCTTTCCCTTGCATGGGGATGTTCCCAGAAGGAATAGGCAGCTTCTGTTGCTGCAGTGTGTGATGCCCAGGCAGCTGTGCTTCCCAGGGCCACAACAGAGGCCTCTGACAGGAGACACCCAACCTCTCTGCTGCCCACCCAGGTTGGGGGGACTTTGCAGATATCCATGTCAGGGAACCTGTGCCCTTACCCTTGGAGATGAGGATAAAGGTATATTACTGCCTTCTTCTCAGGATACATAGCATTGTTTTGGTAGGTGCTTATTTGTGATATCTCTGTCAGAATGTACTTCCCAGGGCAGGCAATAAGCTTGTAAGCAGTTTAGCTTAGTTGTCAGGTAGTGCGGGTAATAAACAGAGTTGACAAATGGGGTATGGTACAGCTGTGTTGGTGATGGAGATTGACAGTGCCTGGTCTCACATGAGGCTGAGTAAATGGCATGTGGGATAACAATTGTGTGTGAGAAATACAAAGCCAGGAAATCTGTTCTGGTAACTTAATCTAGGTTTGTAGTCCTGGACCCCTGCACAACACTTTATTATTCTCATTTGTCCTTGGGAAGAGGATAAATTCTTTACCTAAATCTATATAAAGAACATTGATTTAGTGTTTCTTTTCCCAGTGTGTGTATAAAATTTTGAAAAGGGAAGTAATTCATGAAGTGTTTACTATTGCTGAATGAGTAAGCAGGTGGCTGTTCACAACAAGAGCTTTTGATATGCCCACATCCATAGCAAAACAGAGGCGTTTAAATTAGCAGTAGGCCAGAAACCTGTTGGAAAAGACAGTGGGGACAAAGTTTGCCCACATTAACTGCCAAAAAATGCTCCTTTTTTTTCTTAAGCTAAGTGCCTGCCTGCTTCTCTGTGTTTTTTGCATGAGGGTGAAGAGAGGGTTTTTCTCCTTTTGTAATAATGTTGGCTGCTTATTTAGGTTGTATATTCTGTTTTATTGTTCATATAGCTCCAAAACAAGCAAGTCAGAGGGCATGTACGTTCTAATTAGTAGTTCTCTGAGACAGCTCTCAGAGCAAAGACTTCTTTCAAATTGCTTTGGAGTTGAACATACTGTATCTGCTTGAATGACGAAATGTTAGTAAGCAAAAAAGCCAAAGTTCTTTGTGGGAAGGCAATTGCTGCATAGCAACTGCACTGAGAAGATGCAATGAAGCTTGCATGTGTTCTCTTTCGTTGCTATTTTGGTCCTCATTTTCCCCATACTCTGAAATCTACAAAAGTTATTAAAGTTGTTAGAACCAGTTATTTTATTCATTGCTACTTATTCTCTAAAAAAAACCCAAACCAAATGATGTAGTTTGGTGTTTTTTGGTTTTTAATTTATTTATTTATTTATTTATTTATTTTTGGTAGAAATAATAAACGGAATTTAATGTGCCTTTTATGAAGGAATGTTGTGACTAGGTTTTCAAATAAATATTGTCTTTAATGTATGTGAAGTGTATGGGAAGAGAGCAAGATTAAAGAAATATGAAGAGTTTCTGTGATAGTAGATGTTCAGAAAGCTGTAGTAGAAGAAGCTGCATTAGTATGTGACTCCTGTGTGACTCCCCAGTATGTAAACTTGGCTTTTTTGGGGGGTAGCTACTCTTCTCTGGAATAATGACAATTGAAAGAAGTTCCTTTAAATGTGGAACAGTTCTGGAACATGTCATAGGGGCAAATTAGCTCATGCAAACTAGCTAAGCTTTTCAGAACACTCTCTTTTGTCAGTAAGCAACAGGAATGTAACCAAAAGCTGGGGTTAGCAGATACATAATCTTCACGCTTGCAACAGTGGCTTCTGAGCCGGCTGAGTTTTAGGAGTATGTTCCAGGCTTGCTGAATTGGGAACTGGATGAGATACGTGGAAAAGCAGGCTGAGAATCAGGTCTTCTGTAAAGCTCTTTGATCTGAGTCATTTCTGACAATGCACTATGCCTTCTGAATTCTGTAACATAGTGCATTTGTTTGGCATTGGGAAAAGACTTAGTAGGTAAGGCTGTTCAATTGGGCTGACTGATGCCACTATTCCATGGCCTTCTGCAAGATCTGGGAATGTTAATCCCATGATTTAGGAAGCTCAGAAGATTCTTCAGGCAGTATCAGTGTTTCAGGCCCCTCTAGGAGGAATGTGGGTCTTGTATACAGCGGAGGCTCACCTGGTGTCAATAACTCTCTCTACAGCCTTCACAAAGGTCAGTAGTTTGGCAATGTATGGAAAAATCAGGGCCAGATAGTTCACTGCACTTACAGCTCCCTTCAAGCAACAGGTTTTTATCTATAGCTTCTGGTTACCAGAATGTTTGCTGTCTTCTATGTAAATTATTCATGAGGTGTGAACTACTGGACACTCCGATATCTGTGTAAAAACTATTTCTAAATTTCCACCTATGTCATGTGGGCCATTGTATGTTCAAATTATATCGCCCCTTCAAAGATATTTCATGACAGCTTATAAGTAGTTGAGTATAAGCAGATTATGTAAAGAGATTTTTGTAGGTTGTTGATGAATGAGGTTTCTGGAGGCAGGCTTATTGAAAGAACCTGGTTTCAGTTAAGCACTGGTACAGTTGGTGTGTTATCAGAGTACACTGAACTGCAGTGGTGAAAGGGGCCTGAAAGGATGATCAATTTCAGAACGAGTAGTTCATTGTAGTATTTCAACATTTCACCACTATAAAAACTGAAAAGCTTTTCTTCGTTACAGTTAATGAAATTCTATCTTTTCTTCCTCAGTGGTCACTGGGAAACCATCTCATATTTTTCAGTACTATTCTTTGGTTTATCAGTTTGCTAGAACACTTCTATTAGTCCCTTATAGGTTGCAAACAACCCTTATTTCTTCATTTCATTTATTTATTTATTTATTTTCCCCTCAAAGGACATGCTTTCTAAACCCTATTCTTATTGCTGTCATCAGGAAGGCTTCCGTTTCTGAAGATGGTGTCTTTAGTTAGACAGTGCTGAAGCTAATGTATCACAACTGCTAGCTGGGCTTGGAATAGCCAACTCTGTTTCTTAGAAGTGGTATTTCTCCCAGCTTGGGCTGTTATCCTGTTGACTTAGGCTTTTAGCTTGAGGTTCACCATAACCTGTTTCACATTCTTTTCAGAAGGAAATGTACAACCAGGTTACTTTCCCTCTGTATTACTACCTACCCTGTTCTTCCCTATTCTGCATCTGTGTGCTAGATTTCTTCTTGCACCACTTGCTCAGCATCCTGACTTCACACCATTCCACTAGTCTACTGAGATCATCTTGAATTTTATTCCCAGCTTCTGCATTTGCAATTGCTTTCAGCTTGATGCACCCGTAGTTTCTCTTTGGTCCCTCAAAATGAATAACCTTGGTTAGCTGGATTCCATAGATAGACAGATAGATTCCATAGAATAGATAGATTCCATAGGATAGATTCCAAAGGATCTACCTTGAAATATCTTTCTGGTTCACCAGTGTATTATGAATAATGACCTCGAGAGGGATAGGAATTTAATTTTTTTTTAGACCAGTTACAGAGGTAACATGGCAATTGTCACCTCTTACTTCGTATTATCTTGTTTATGAACAGGACACGTTGTTCAGAGTTAAAAGCTTTATTTTAAAGGAAATTTGTTCAGTCCTACCACTTCCCCTTTATCTAGTAAAACAAGTTCCCTGTCAGACATAAAAACCACATTCGGGCCATCCTTCCTTTGAAATTCTGTCATCCTCTGAAAATCCCAGTAGATGGCACTCTGGATCTATAACTCAGTGTTTCAATGCCGGAGCAATCACAATTGCCTCCTGTGCTGATTATTTTAAGTACTTGTTTCTTAAAGTTTGGTTCCTAAACTGAAGATTAAAACCGATGTAGTAGTAGAAATCTTCTTGAAGTGGGTTTGGGTTCACATACACTTAAAAAAAAATAATAATCTGGTAATCCTTCAACATATATATTCAGCAGCTGGAGAAGAGAAGCTGTGTGGAGATCCCATAGCAGTCTTCCAGCTCAGAAGGGGGCCTGCAAGGATTGCAGAGAGGGACTCTATCAGGGACTGTAGCGATAGCACAAGGGGTAATGGGTTTTAACTGACAGAGGGGAGATTTACATTAGACATTAAGAAGAAATTCTTTACTATGACTGTGGTGAGGCCCTGGCACAGGGTGCCCAGAGAAGTGGTGGCTGCCCCATCCCTGGCAGTGTTCAAGGCCAGGCTGAACAGGGCTTTGAACAACCTGATCTAGTGGAAGGTGTCTATGTAGCAAGAGGGTTGGAACTGGATGATCTTTGTAAGTAGATGGTTCTTTGTAACCCTGACAATTCTGTGATACTGTATTTGCAAAGCACAGTTTTATATAGAATGCTGTTGAGGGAGTGAGCCTTCTTTGCAAGTGCGGTTGGAACATGTTCCACTGTTGGCCATGTGATAGACTTGTGTATCCATGCCTGATGCATGAAGAAGCAAAATAGGAAAAATAGAGCATTGGGGATCATTCTGCCATGTGTTCTCTCAGTCAGTGTATGGCCAACTGTAATTTAGATGAAGGATGGAGGCTGTTCCCTGATTAGGCCAACCATTACCACTGTGGTCCATAGGTCACAAAAAAAGGTACAGTTTGTTTTAAAGACTTCAAGTAACATTAGTTCTGCTAATGGCATTAACTCTGAAATTCTGATTAGGTTTAAGTTGCCTGAAACAGTACCTATCACTTCATTTTGGTAGCATCACATGGCTGCAGTTGGGGTCTGCTGGTTGAGTGTTCTGCAGGCTCCTGCAATTGTTTGGAGAATGAAGTCTGGACCCAACTGTCTCTGGGGGCCCAAGGCTGTGCCAGTGTACTGCGGGTCTGCACTCAAAATGCTGGGGCAAAGCATCGTGTAGAGGGTAATATCGAGGCTGATAGTCCAAGGGTTTACCACTCAGACAGGATGGAGCAAATTGCTGCCTCCTACCTTTTTGAGTGTTGTTTTCCTGATAATTGATTTTGTCAAGACAGTCAGTGGTGTTTAACCTCACCTATCTTGGCTCTGTCTTCAAAGGGACTAATGCTTAAGATTCCAGTTAGCCCCATTCATACAGAATTTTGGAGCTCCCTCTCAACTATTCCTGACCTGTGAGCACTACCAAGCCTTCCAGGACAAAATAAAACAAGTTAGCTGAGCCACCTGGCAGTGGTTTGAACTGACTTGTTTGGCTTTGCCCTGGTACTAACTAGAAGTGCTTACACAGCCAATTACTGGATCTCAGCTGGAAGGTGTTAACTAACAGCTGAGAAACAGAAAGGAACAGCTTTCTAAATGACTTGTGAACTGTATGCCCTTAGTGAGAGGCTTTCCTTGAGCCTGTTGGCTTTTCCTGAAAGAGACAAGGTGTGCTCTTTGTTCCAGTGGAGGGGTGCTATAAGAAGCTGTAATGTCTCACCTGCTAGCTAATGTAATACCTGCAAAGGTGTGTTCCTGCCTCTGCAGAACAGATGGGATTACTGTGCCTGAAGGTGTCCAGTGAAGCCACCCAGTGTGCTTTGCATGGGTATTGCAAGTAGCTTGGGGTGGAAACTCCATTGTAGAACTTTTTTTTGTTGTGTACTTCAGAGAATGGGGAAGGCAGTTTGGCACACCAGGGTGTCTGACAGTGTTTGAAATACAAAAACCTTTTTTCCTCTTTCCTGTTAGTAAGCCGGTATAGCAACCTGGTCTAGTGGAAGGTGTCCCAGTCCATGGCAGGGAGGATAGAACTACACGAACTTTTTAGGTTCCTTCCAGCCCAAACCATTCTACAATTACATGATCTATGGTATCATGTAAGGAAATGATAACAATTCTTATCAGTCCAATATTATTGTCTTTGAGAAGAATAACAAAGTTTGAACATACATCACGCTCTTCACTTGATTTATTTGTGAATATTTGCACAGAGAACCACTAATAAAATAGACCATCCTGTTATCCAGGAGGTCATCTATACACAAGATGAAGAGCTGTCTTGCAGACAGAAATATATATTTGGTTTAAACGCATTGCACTTAGAGTTCATACACATCCCCTCCAGTACTTACCTATTAAAAGAGTTCACAGAAACTACATGGTAAACCCGCTGGAATAATTTTTATTAAATAATTTTCTCTGGTAAACAGGGAAAACAGAGCTGCAAGGAGGTTAAAATCTGGGCTTGGCTTCCCCACTAATGACAAACTTGGGCCCCAGAATTTGCTGAGACAGAGATGACAGGCTCTCGCAAGTACATTGGGTCATCCACCCACCCCTCCTTTCTGCTTGCTGCAGGGTACAGGTGCACCCAGACAGAAAGGACTGGGTTGCCTTTGAGCTTCGCTCACACAGAAGGCAGAGTAAGAGAGAGGGAGGTGTAGACAGTACTATACACCTGTCCCACACAAATGCACTAGACCAGCATCCCTAAACCTTTTTTCATTGCACTGTTTGAAGCACTTGTAAGAGTGCTGCAGCACTACTGATGGTTTTCTGTCAGTACTGAGTGACCTTCTATAACCTGCCCACCTTGGGTGGTGGGCAATTTTTGTTTAAAGAAAAGCTGTGTGAAAGCAGGGATGCTATCGGTAGGTAGGATTGCCAGGGAGCCCATTCACTCCCATCTGCCATGTGTCCCAGTGCAGGATACACTAAATGATGTTCAGACACTGGTGCTTAATGTGATCTTGAACAAATTTTTTACATCTATGGACTTGGTCACCTATCTCTAAGGCAGATGTTTCCATCCTGCTGTAATCCACTGAGAGACTTCTAGTCTTATGTATTGTATTTTTCCTCAGTATTCTCACTGGTGGGGTTTTCCAAGTGAAGGAGGGACAGGATGCCTTTTCTTTATGTTAGGCTTTTCTTTATGTTAGGCTTTGACAGTGTCGTCACCAGGATAGGAGATTTGCTGCCCAGTGCATCAGCCTGAACGTTTTTGATGATAGCATCAGATTTTTCTCCTACTTGGCCTTTTCCCTAGAAAGGGGTTAGGCTCTGCGGGTGTTGCCTGACAAAATTCAGGAGGTGGGTGGGTGTGGTGAGATTTTTATGGCTGCACCTCTCTGAAGGGTTACTGAGAGTGCAAAGGTCCCTCAATCCAAACAGGGAGCAGCCTGCATAAATACAAGTAGAAGCAGAAGATTCTCCAAGGCAGCATGTTTCCTCTTTCTGGAGCAACTTGCCAATTGAGAAGGAGATAGTGTTGGAAAGCAGCTGGGCTGTTCTCTGTGTGTGTGCACATGTGGCCAATCATCCTTCATGTGAACACATCAACCTCTTGGAAAGATGCAGTTTAAACCAGGTGTTGCTATTCATTTGCTGTCTGCACATCACAGTAAGGAAATGCAAGGGGAATTCGTAAGCTAGTGAAAGGTTGTGTCTCTTACAGAGAATAGGACCAGAATCTAGAGCTCATTCTTTACTTGTAATCTCATGTAATTTTACTTGTAATCTCTTTTCCAGTAGGATTTTGTACATTCACACACCAAATGTTGCTGCCTTCATGCACCACAGTTCACCCTAACTTTACTGGCTTCTTTCTGCCTCCCTTCAATATTCAACCCAATATCCTTTCTTGACCATACGTGCTTGCATGGCTCTTGACCATCTTCATCCTGCTGTCAAACTTTGAAGACATAGACAGACAAGCATACTTATAGCATGACTGCAAGCCCTCATTTTCTTGAGAAATCTTCCTCAAAAGAATGAAGTGCCCAACTGGAGCCTGTTCTAAGGTACTGAGATGCCAAAGTCCAGCACTACATGGCATATTGTATTGAAAAATCACTTGTGGCACAGCAGACAAGTACTCTTACTAAAACGTGCTTAACTGCTTTGTTGAACTGGCACTACAGTCAGCCTATGGCACATGGAATATTTTCAACTGGAAGTCTCAAATTGTTCAGTTGAGTCCTGTAGTGTTTCAGCTCAGGAGCTGCTGACAGATCAGACAAACGGGTGTTTTTCTACCTGAGTTGTTGGCCATTCAAACTGAGCTCAAAGCAGATCTCTGGGGCTTTGGGAAGGCCAGTGACATATCAAAGAATCTTGTTTAACTTGGCTATGGCTGAATGCTGAAATTCCTTGTGAAGCTTGGTAAACTCCTCTTATTCACAAACAGCATCTGCTTCTCTTCACTGACAATTCCTAAGATGACCTCTTGAAGGAAAGGGAGCAAGCATAGTTTTCTAAGATGCTAGTGATTCTTGATGGAGCAATTGCAGGTGTGTGCAGAAGGCCAAAGCCAAGTGTGCTGGATGAGCACCTGCATGCTACCATGGCTGAGTACATCTGCTTTACCTATTTCTCTTTGCTTACCCAGCACACATTGCAGACGGCACCATGTGGTGCATGGATTCCAGGGTACTCAGCTTCTGAGGTCTAAAAGACATGGTTAAATACTCTGCATGGACTAGGAAACTTGTATCTAGTTACTCTTTCTGGTACCTGATGTTAAGTACTACCAATACTTAACAGCATATAAAGGCTAGTGATTTTACTTCTGCTGGTCTCTACTCACAGTATTTCCTATCTTCAGATCTCCTATCTGTTTCTTCCAATGTATTCACCTTATGTGGACACCCTCCCAATGCACATTTTACCTCCTGTGAACAAAGCATACATGGACCTGGATAGTAGTTTTGTTTGACTAGGGGCTTCCTGTAAATGGCAACCAGTGGGCCTAGCCCACCCCTGTGGCGCAAGCTTTTAAAGTCCCATTATTGCTCTGAATCACACCTTCGTCACCACACCCTGAGTCATATATTAAAATAAAACTATGGGCAATAATAAAACCCAGTTATATGAATGTGTTTTTTATTAAAAGAGTTCTTAAATTTTTTTTTATTACTGCTTTGAGGCCAACTCATCATCTTTTGTTATGTTCATTACAAAAGGTTTTGCTCCAATCCCTGTTAAGTTGAAGGGAAAGGAGCACAATACAGAGGGAGAAGTTCCTTGCTGGCATCCATTCCCTTGTCCTCAGCAGGCCTCACAGTCTTCACCATAGCTACTCCACAAGAGCCCTCAGGGGTAGATGCTGTTACAGGAGAGGTTGACCAAGCAAGTTTGCAGAAGACAACTCACAGAACAGGGGGTCAGACTGAGTTCTCTATGTCTCATACCTAGCACTCTAGCTCATGGCCTTGACTGTTCCAGGTACTCCAGATATGAGCTACTGTCCTTTGTCAAGCAAATATGAAACAGTTTTCAGCTTTGCCGATGTTATGTCTGCTTTTATTCCCAGTAGAGCAAGAAGTCTTTCTTTGTCAGCCTCAGAGGTAGATGATGAGGTTGGAGGGAGGAAAATAAAGTAGGAGTCAGAAAGCCTTTTAATGTTTGCCAATTTAAAAATGTGAGAAGGAATAATCTTTAAGGGTGTGTTTTTGTTAAGTATTTGGGCTTTGCAGATTGGGTAATGAAGCCGTTTTCTTCCTAAGGCTTTGTAAACTGATGTGTTTGTATCTTGACTGAAGCTTGAGAAATTCCTTTTCATCTTCAGGTTTAGATCATACTTGTTGACCACACCAGTACCAGGACTCCCTGCTCAAACAAAAGCACATAATCCATACCATTTTCTCTTACTCTAAAAGGTAGCCGAACACACAGAAACTAAGAGGCCAATGTCTCTGCACAATACTTTTCATTGGCGTCATTCCAAAATACAATTCTTCTGTGCACCTTTGACTACAACCCCTTTTTTTTTTCATGTGTCTCTGCTTTCTCTGATAGTAGCCTCTGCTCAAGGAACAGTCTGATGCTCAGGATCTTCCTCTATTGCAAGACATGTTACTTTCTGCCATCCCTGCCACACACTTATCTAGATCATCTGAATTTCTTTTGGCTTATAGAAGAACAGGTGCTTCTGAGACTACAGCCTGAAGCTCTGATGGAGCTGGTGAGTCAGAAGTTGGCTTCCTACTTACTCCATGGGGAGAGGGAGCTAAAATCTTCATTACAGATGCTGAGGCTTTTTTCTGAATCTTCTCATAGGGGAACAACAAAGAAAGTTTTTTTTAAATGATGTGGGATTCTGAACATATAGAATTTTGCTGCCACCAAACTTAAAGTTCATAAGGCACCCAACATGTCTGGTTGGTGAATGGCTTCCCAGTAGTCTTTATATGTCTACCTCTGTCTGTTTCTGGACATGTATTAAATAATTCTCCATCATCAGAAATGTGCTAAATGTTCCCTGACTGACCATCCACAGATCATTTGAATAGCGGTCTTCTGGTTTACTGAATGCATGTTGTGACATAAATTATTCTCTGTACACTGTACAGGATCTAAAAGCGTGACAAATCCACTTGATCTCTGAGGATGGCATGTATTTTTAAAATGATTTTTACCTGTAGACTCATTAAATCATGAGACATTTTCTGCTTCACTGCTAGGAAATAAATAGCAGTTCCTGTCAGGTAATCAAAAACCCAACAGACCAAGAAACTGGCTCTTGAAAGACACAATAGATCAACAGGATAGCCTTGTGTGCACGAAATGCCTGGGAACTGGGCATAACCTGAAAATAATGTATATGATGGTTTAAACCATCTGGGCACAGATGTGAAATCCCTGCAGGTGTTTTATTCCCTGTTCCTCAGTAATTCAGCTGACTTTTGTAAGAGTAATGCCTAGAGAGCTCCCATGGAAACGAGAACTAATGATAGGTAGAAATAGAGCTGAGGAGAAGCATGTTACAAAGGCTTCACAAAAGCTCCTTAATCCTTGAGATCTAGCATATACTACTGAGGATATTGAATAATGGATTTGCTCACTGTACAAATACGAAGCTTGTTAGAGGCACCTTTCAATAACTGGCAGTCTGAAGCTGCTCATCCAGGCTTTAATGTCCACCCTTTTCAGTATTGAGTTATTGTATTAGGATGTATCATCAAACTGATGTTATGGCTGCTTCACTCTTTCTGTTTCTGTGGTTTGTCAGAGCTTCTGCATTTCTGAAAAGGAGTGTATTTTTAAGGGAAGAAAATGACTGCTTTGGATCTGGGTGTTTCCCCACAGGGTAGGTATCCATAGTCTTTTGTGACTAATCAGTCTGGTCCTGGGCACTCAGTATCTAACATTTTGCATACAGTGAGTGGGTGAATGACTTATATTCAAGGCAATGGTGCCTGTGGGTAGGTAGAACAACTGGGAAATTAGGTTCTTATAAATCTATAAGAATAGCTAAGAGGTGTAATGTACTGTAAAGCTGCCACATTAACACACACTGGGCCATCTTTTCATTGTTTTGATACGCAGCAACAGTTTTATGACTGTTTCAGAAGGTGTTATAAAGCTTTGTTTCAACATGGATAAGATTCCAAATCCAAATTTTGCTTCATTTTTATGTGGCTTCATAAAACTAAATTTAGCTAGAGTGTATTTACGTTTACCCTGCTTGTCGCAATTACAAGGCAGGTGCAGAAATAATGAGTTGGTTTCATTTAACAGCAAAAATTCAGCAATGCTTGTCCTATTTGTAAGTGAAAGGAGAACCAGACCTTGAGATGCACAATCACATACCTCAGCTGCTTGGCCTTTCTTTGCCTGCCTTTCCCCATGTCTCCATGGGGTCTCTCAGGAGAGCTAGTATAAGTCAACTAACGCTGAGAAGCACACGTGCAAAAGTGTGTCAATCCCCAAAGCAAATGGGAGCAAAGTGGCTAGGTCTGTATTGCAAGGTGACAAACATCAGTGCTGATTTACTCCTGAGGCAGCAGCGGAAGGTGTGTTTGACCGTTGGTGATGTCTGTACTCTACATTTAGCTCTTCTTTGTTCTGCAAGCAAGTTCTTGGGCTGTTCTTTCCATCCCTTGGCTGTCCTTCCTTCCTCCTCCTTTTCAGTGGAAGTGACTCTCTTGTTGACTTTGTGACTTCCATTATGCTCTTTTCCGTGCTTTCCATTCTCTTCCTGATGAGGGGCGGAGGAGGATGTGGAAAAACAAGGGGACTTGAAGCCATGATGAACTTGGGTTCAATGTGAAAAGATGCACAGCTTTCCCCCTCATAATAGCCACTGTAGAACAGCTACTGGGGCCTTATTTGTATTACTCTGCTATAATCCTGTTGTTTTGCAACAGCTCCCAGAGAAGAGGTAGCTCAGAACCCATCAGAGATCCCTGTGCTCTTACCTGGACTTGTTGCCCAACTGGAAGATGCTTAGTTTAGGGGGAAAAGCAGCTCAAAAAAGGGGTCCAAGAGCAGAACAGTGACAACCTTAATAAGGACTTATCCTTTGCTGTCTGAAAGAGGGAACAGCTTTGAGTGATAAACTGGCCCAGTGGTGTTCCCCTGAGAATGCATCCTGACTTCTGCTCCTGTGTGGGTTTTGGTGGTGTGTCTGTGTTCTGCTGTGGTCAGAAGGATGAAGTTTTATTTTGTCACTCAGAAAGCCTGACTGGAACAGTGTCCAGTTCCTACCTGGACAGGAAGGACAGCTATAAGGAATGTTTACAGAGCAGTTCTTGCTATGCAGTCTATAAATACCATATATGTATTTTTCTTTAGTTTAGGCTTGTGTCTCTCCAGTTGATGGTGTTGATCCTGTCCTGGGGCTCAGACATAGAAAACAATGAACGTTCAGGTTATCCTGGAGAACTCAGACTCCCTAACATAGAGATTAAGAAAATATAGGTTCCAACAGACAGTTGGCTTAACTTTATGCATATTTCCTGTCTTCATATACTCTACTTATTACCAAACATTTCTGGTGCTTAAAATAATGGTAAGTTTACCTTTCAGGTAAGAAATTCCTTCTGAGGTACAGTTTTTGTATGACTGAGTTTGTATGAGAACCAAATGAATTAAATGTCCAAAGCAAATCATGCTCAGTGTTTTAGTTCTAAAGATGGCAAATTACAATCCTTGTGATTCTTAGGAATGGTGAGAGGAGGGCTGGCCTATTGTTCTCTTGTAGGTGCCTGCACCACAGGCTGGAGAGGAAATAAGTAAGAGGCAAAAGAGACATTGCACATGTTCTTTGCCCTCTACTCAGAAGTGAGCTAAGGTTAGTGCTTTGCTCTGTAAAACAACTTGCATTCTTCTTCTGCACTCTTCCAAGGATGTATCTGAAACAAACAAATAAACAAGTCCCAAACAGCACCTCCCCCACCTCCAAAGAAGCCAAACACAGATCAACAACCCAGAACAAAAAATCATGTTTGCAGAAAGCAGGCCTATTTCTGTTTTGTTTGTGTATGAAACTGTGCTTTCACTGTTGATAATGCAGCTGAATAAAGTATACCTGCTTTCCACTGGGGTAATAAAGTACCTATTGCTTTCTGGTAACTCAGAATCCTGGTGGGATTTCATCTGCTTTTGCACCACTCTTCACCAGAATCAATCTCCTGTATTTCCCTTGGAGAGTGGATAATATGTGGAAAGCACGTTTCAGGTTAGTATTTTCTAACTTTTTTAAAATTCAAATACTTGTTTTAATCTGATTCTCCTGCAAGAGCACATATTCAGAAAATCTGTTTTGCTTAAAAGGTAAATGCATATAAAGTTTGCATATAGGAGAGCCATTTCAGTTCTGGCCCTATTGCAAGACTTGTGGAGGAGAATATAGACCTTCAGTGTCTTAATTGCTTTAAAGCTTTAGTGCTGGAACAGTTGCAAAACTTTTCAGCTCTTTCAGTGTTCTTGAATTTACTTTCACTTTGGGGATTTCTTGTTGTGGATCACTTGTACTAATGAAGGTTTTTTGATTTTGTGTTTTCCTTGCCAGCAGCACCTCTGAAGGAAAGTTCATCATGTAAGGAGTTTTAAATGCTATAAGAAATTTCAATAAAGAATTGGTAGGTGAATGTTAAGGTGAATGTAAGAGTTATTGCTGAGAATTCTGAAGTATTAAAAAACCCCAGAGGTGATCAACTTCAAACTCTTTTGAGATCACTGAATGCCACTGAAGGCCCTGATTCAGTAAACGGTGCTTAATGGCTGGCAAATGCTGGCAAACTAAATGTTGAACTCGGGAAGATATATTTGGAGAACTGGACCCCAAAAGTGATTCTCTGGTTTCATCTTGAGCTATGTGTAAATAGGTGTATACTGTATGACAGCAAGGTTGCTGTAGTAATTATTCATTAGCTTTAAATAACAGGGTAATTATAAAGCTAAAATTCATATACCCCAACACACCCTTTTTTTGCTAGCTTTTCAATTTCTGAAGAATGCCTACAGCCCTTTCCTTTGTGTTGTAAAACAGGGCACTGCCTCTAGTTGCACACTGCTGTTTCTTTGCTTTTTGCATGCTCCTTGCAAGAGCATGAGCTGGGGTGAAAAGGTAACATGAATCAGGGAGGAGAGCACATGAAGAGAATAAAAATCAGTTTCTCCTGTGTCTCCAAGGATAATGAAGGTCACTCTTGTGCCCATAAACAAATGTATGCTGCACAGAGAACTGGTTTCTCCCTGAAAAGTCTTGCATTATCTGGTTTTTCGATATCTGTTCACTTCTATTGTGGGGCAAAGGGCAGCTAGCAGAACAGCAATAGAGAAGAAAAGTGGCAGTATTTTGGAAGTCTTGTGATCTGTGTCCTAGGTACGTAACCATCAGATGCTTTGGGTGGCATGGTATGACCAGTGAACTTGTGTTACATACATGAAATAGGCAGTTTGAATGCTTCTGAATAAAGGGATCAGTTTATCTCATTTGGATTGAACCTAATTTACTATATTCAGGATCTCAGAATAAGGTCCATAAAAATTATTCTGTCCTTTCACTTGTAACTGGGGGCTGTTGAACAGCATACACTGCAGTTATGCTCCACACGTTCTGTGTGACAGCTCTGGTTTACTGCATTTGTGATGGGCTGCTACAGTGCGTGGTACAGGGAGCCTGGCACAATGTACACTGTATAGCACCACAACCTGTATGTGCAGCAGATGAAAGGTCTTCTGCACCCATGTTGTCCTGTGCATAATCAGACACTGACACAGCCTTGTGCTACACTTGCTGGGCTGCAAACCCCATAACCCTGCATTGAACACCCGGTGAAAGGGTAGATGATTCGGCAAGGGCAACATGCTCAGTGCTATTCTGCCAGCTCACTTCTCAAGGGCAGGCTGCCACTGCCAGTTTCTTTTACTGAAGTAGTCTGTTTTTGCTGTCTTTCACCCACCTGAGTGCTGCAATCTTGACTGTTTCTTGCACTATGAGCATCATATTGTAAATGGCCAGTGGAACATAATAGAGTTTATACCTGGAAAGTTGGTTCAGGCCCTCACACAGGATATGATACTTACACAATATCTTGTACATTGCAGATAAATTCTCAGTGCACTGGACTGTTGTCACCAACAGTGCCATACTTGTCTGTCTTCAGATTAAACCTTGAAGAAGGCATTTCTGGTAAGTGTGCTCTAGGATCTGAGAGTGAGCTTTCTGAATGAAATCAACAGGAGGATGCTGATTTGTAATCCCAGATGCATCTTAGATGTGAGACCCAGCCAAATGCCTAGTGCTCTTGCAAGTAAGATGATATTTTCACCACCTGATAATAATTCTTGACAGTAGCAATGGCGAGGAGCAAGGTACTAGTAACACAGGCATGCTAATAAATCTGGGGCCAGTCACCTTAGGTGTTAGGCAACCGTCTAAGATCTTGTGTAGGATTGCCTATCACATTTTTCTGTTCTAGTGGAGGAGATGTGAGAAAAAAGAAAAAGATCCATATGGACCATGATACAGGTTTGTTCTGAACTTGAGAGCTGAAATAGTTCTAATGTATCAGGCTGGTGCAATTTCTGGTCTGCATTGCAGAGGATGCTGGAGAGATGGACACACTTGTAGGGAAGAAATAAATTGTGAGAAACTTGAACTGTTGGGAGAAAACTGTTGCTGTCATGGGGAGTATAGGAAGCAGATCTGTGAGACCAACCGTTTTAAAACAAAATAGTTATTACAGACCTAAGTCTTGGACTCTAATGCAGGTATTTCAACAGTGAACTACTTTGTTGCTGTTGTGTCTGAGTGCTCTAGCCTTGCACTGGGGCCCTTTTCATTATCCTGAGATATCCTATTATGTTGTAAAATCTGGTTTTAAGAAAAAGCTGAAGGAGTGGTATGGAAGCAGTCAGACATTGGCAACAAATGTGTGCAAAAAAAACTCCAACCAAATCTCCCCACTCCTGAACCCCAACAAAAAGTCCACTGGCATTGTCACAACTTAGAAAACTAACAACAGTAAGAGTCTAGGACTGTAAGGAAAGGGAAGGCTTCTATCCAGGCAGCCTGAGCAGGGTGACTCTTCTTTCTAATTCTGACCATTTTGTTAGTGGAGCCTTATCTTTGCCTGGTTCTGTGCCTCCTCTTACTCTCTGCCCTCAAAGCAGCACTGGTATTTTTAAACACTCTGGCAGCTTGGAAGAGAAATCTCACTAGGCTCTTCCAGGAACTCTGTCACTCTGCCCGCCTGCCCCACTGTGACCTTCAGCAGGAATGGGAGCATACTCGACCATGCAGCATGATGTTTAGCTGCGTAGAGCTGGGCAGCTCAGTGTTTGACATCACAAGAGTATTTGAGACTTTCTTGGAATAGTGTTGGGATCTCTGTAAGAAATACACTAAACAGTACTTTACACAACAGGAAAATGAAAACTGACATAAAAATTAGTCACAGATAACCTGTGGTAGTGTAGTTGTTTGTATTAAACCAAATATAGTGGGTAAGCTGTACATAAAATGCTATGAGGAAAAGGAGAAGATCAAAAACCCATACACCCTTTTATTGCACAATACTAATGCATGTGTGAGATACATATAAATATATACATTACCTTCTTACGTGTGTTCCTTGGACCTCACACTGTATCATGTCATAAACAGAATCTGCAAGTACCTATTGTATTGGGCCTTTGGTTATTTTTATTTCATAACACTAACATGTTGTTTTTTTTTAAATAGTATCTGAGAACATCTGAGAGCTGAGGAACTCTTTGAGGGAAACATGTTTACTTGTATTAGTGGATTACCTTGCCAATGGTCTCTGGCCCCATCACAAATTTTGCACCCTACCATCACAGAAACATTAAATCTTTATGAGTGGCAACTAACACTTCAGACACAACTCCTGAGTCCTAGAGACAGAGGCTTTTACACTTGCAAAGTACATCTTCTTAACTTGAATGCCTAGGTTTGGATGATGATGGTCATGGTGGACAACCAAAACACAGTTTACTTCATAGGAGCTGTTGGTGCTCAGCGTCTCTGAAAGACTATGACATTATATGTCTCAGGCAGGATACTGTAAACTAGCACTTCTGTGGATCTTAGCCTCACACTGATCAAACTTGGCCCTGGTTACTGCAAACTGTTGATGTATCAGGCAGGAACAGGAGCTTTGCTAGATGCCTTTCAGTGCTCTGTGTTAACCACAGAGTCATTCTTCTTCTTGTGTTGCTCTAATAAAATGGTTGACATGTCAATCCATTACTTCAGAGGTTAATGGCTACGCGGAAAGTAATATAGCAGGCCCTTGTGGCAAAGCTGAAACCCTATCACATTTTCTTTCTGATCTCCTCAGTTGTGACAACCGTTGTGGAAAAGTTAAGAAAAAATTAAAACCAGGTTTTTTGTATCTTGATTTCTCTCAGTGAGGTTGGTCAGTGAACTCAGGATTTTTCCAGAAGAGGGAATCCAATTTTTTGTTGCTTTTCCTTTTAACTTGACTCTTTGTTTAAAAATAAATAAATAAATAAATAAATAAATAAATAAATAAAGTCAGTGTGTGGAAGTTTCAATTACTTTATACATGGAAGTGAATAAATTTGGATTACAGACTCTGAGAAAACTGGGATTGTAAAAGAAGGACTGTCATAAAATGTGTGTCTGCTTATTAAACAGGATTAGCTCTGTTATACAAGTGTTCAGGTGTATCTAGCACAAGCAGAAAGCAAGCAATTTTCTCACCTTTAGAGGATGACACCCAGTCTTATTCCTTATGGTGTCCTGTATCAGTATAACATTACAGTTTCAGTTAAAAGCTCTATGCTTAAAAATAATGAAAAGCCACCCTCCTTGTCTCTCACACTCCCTGCCACATGTAGAGACTGAACAAAGTTGCAAAAGATTTCAAACAGGAAAAGCTGCTGCTAGAGTGAAAAAAAGAGGAAGGTTTTATTGCTAAATTAGGAAGTGGAAGTTCATATGAAAGACATTTTCCTCAGGAAAAAATTGTTAAGTGTGAGGCAAGGTGATCTGCTATTTCAGTATAGCAGCTCTCAGCTCTCTGTCACTGACAGAGAGTTCTTCCAGTGTCACATTTTAGCTGTGGACATCATATACCTGGTACCTAAACAATAATAGCAAAGGATGAGTTTCTCCATGATGGTCTGAGTAGTAAGTAGGGATTCCATAGCAGCAATGTATTTGGCATAAGTGGATTACCAGCACTTTCTAACTCCATGGGTTTTTTTGGTCACCCCTTTTCCTTCTTGGAGGATGAGGAACAGTATACATGAATCTGTATTACATTTCTCAGTCAAAATGTGTTCTATACATATAATAATTAATTATGAATATATAGTATTAATTGAAAAAGTTTTTCCATAACATTTTAGGGGTGAATGGCAATGGTATAAATTCATACAATTTCCCATTCTGATTCTTTATAATTTCATTAAGTATGTTTCCTGAATCAAGACTTATGTATTTATCATAAAGCTTGACAGCTTATTGTTACAGTAGTTTGCCGTGTTTGTTTTTTGTTTTGGTTTTTTTTTTTTTTTTTTTTTTTTTTTTTTTTTTTTTTTTTTTTTTTTTTTTAATTGTGCATTAGTTTACTTGTTCATTCCAGAATGCATGCTAAGGTTTTTTGGTGATGATTTCAGCTACTTGGTTTAATTAATTACAGTTTGCTCAAAAACCACATGAAATAGCTGGTCTCCAACTCCCAAAAACTTAGGAAGAAAATAAAAACCAAACATCTTTATGCTTGTGGGTTATATGGGCAGGATCCAGATAGCAAATGCTAAAAGACATTCCTCTGTGGAAAAGGAGGCTCAGTGAAGAATTATTTAATACTGTTCCATTCTTTCTTCTCAGAGTCATGCAACAAAAGGACAAAGTCAGTGGTCACATGTTGAAACAAGATATTTCAACTAGAAATGAGGAAAAGAATTTCCATCAGGAGGGTGGTCCACTGCTGGAATAGGTTGATCAGAGAAACTGCAGTGTCCACTCTTGGGATGTTCGAAAGCTGAGCCTTGACCAACATGCTCTGTTCACCCTGTGCTGAGAATAGGCATTGGACTTGGGGCTCCAAAGTTCATTTCCAAGTTCAGCCATTCTGTCATTTATATGTGATTCTGTATATCTTAGTTCCATAGATGACCTATTATATGCCAGATTTTCCAATACAGCAACACGAAAGTACAAGATGTATGTTCTACTGACTAAGATAAGTAATTTCTTTAGGAAAACATGGGTGCATTCAGCATACATACTTTTAAATAGACTCATTCTTTTGTGCGTTATGTATTTCAATTATTTTAAGCATAATGATTTGTCCTGTCTATTGTTATTCCCTTGATCTTTTCCTTTAAGAGTGTTTGCAATCAGATTTATAGTTTTCCATCCTGTTTTCATTCATATAGGAAGGACCAACAGTGATTAGACTGCATTTAAACCCTGTCAGTTTCAGTCATTTGCCCAGAGGGAATTCTATATGGTATAGGACTATGAAACTTGCTTTTTCTTTGTGAATTAGGAAGAGCTTTCTCCCCATTTCCCATATGTCCACATCTGTGTACCAAATTCTTTATGAAAATCAGTTACATTTTGAATGACATTGTCAAAACTGAGGTATCAGCATTCAGAATGCTTGGGTCTTATAGATGATATATTTTCCTTGGTGACCTGCAGATAATTGCTGCGGTTGCTGTGTTTGCTAATAATTTTCAAATAATAAATCTGAGGCACATTTTAAAACTCTGACAGGCTTTTTCTTATAATTATTAATAAGCTTAGAAAAAGGACTGAAAACCCCTCTGCTCTTTCGCTGATGTTACATCTCTTGTAATGTGAAATGTTATTCTAATGCTTTAGAAAATGTTTATCTTTGGTCTAAGCAATTATTTGTTTGGCACCTTCTTTCTTTTTCACCCCTCACTATCTTTTCTCCTGTGGTTTCTTCAGTTTCCCTCCTCCTTTCCCGAGAACTGAGTAATAATAGGAAAGAAAAAGTCTCATTAAAATGCAGTTAGTTAAATATGTATATTTTAACAATTATTTCTAATGTAAAATTCTACTTGTGATGGCTGCTGCTATTATATATATTTTGAAATCATTCTAGATACGGAAAATGCATCTTGTGTGGACAGACAAAACTTTTCCCTTCCAGAAGTAATTTCTAGCCTGATGGTGCTTGATCCAACATGCTTAGACTATGTATGAGTTGGAATGGAGAAGCATATGTAGAGCCTGAAGAAAATAATAAGTTATTAAAACAATTTAAATTGCCATTAAATCTTACAATTTTTGAATATAAATAGGTTGCTTTTCCCTTTGCCTCATCTGTCATTTTGTTATAGCAGAAAACCTGGTGCTGAACAAAATAAGCAGGGTAGCCTAGCAGTTAAAACAGGACTAGAAGCAAGGATCTTGATTTTTGGTCTGACTCCACCAATGAGAAGCTGTATCATCCTATGCAAGTTGCCAAACCTCTGAGTCTCGTTTACTGCTCTGTAAATGTCATGTAACTACATAGGATGCTGAGAGGTTTAATTAGAATTAATTTTAGTCTTTCAAGTACTTTGTGTTTCTCAGATGAAACGTGCTGTGCAAGTGTGAAGGATAATTATTATGTTGCGTCTGTGTTTTTCTGATACATTATTGCTATTCTTTTATTAACCATGTTTTGAAAAAAACCCCATGGTACTTACTGGTTTTCAGTTTTGTTTGTATGGTTTAAAGTTAGTCCCTATGAGCGCAGTAAGTAATTAAATTAATATTGGCATTAAGATGTGGCTTTTTTCATTTGAGAATGTTAATGTCATTATCTGATTGTCACAAAATGTCTGGCTGTTTTGATACTTCGAGTACCTTGAATCATGTGCTTAAGTGTAAGATGGGTCAAGCTGCTTTTAAATGTAGTATAATAGCCAAGCAATTAACAGCCTGCACAGTCTCTGTTGATAGCTTCCTTGTAGCTGGTCATGCTTGACCCAGACAGCATTATGGAGCAATTGTTCAGAAAATTGTCCTAGCAGCCAGTGCCTGGTGCCTCCTTAGCTGTTTGCCAGTCTTGTCAGGAGCTGAGCACATCTTATGCAACAGGCCACTGCCTGTTTCTGCCTTTCTTTCAACTGAAACACTGAAGTCTGAGGTACCAGGGGATGACACGTAGCACATGGAAGCACACTGTCTTGTTGGATGGGAGATAACAGTCTTGTTTCCAGATGGAATTGCTGCTACATGAGAAATAAAAATAACTGATTATAGCAGTAACTCCTGTCCCAGGGACATAATAATTCACAGAGTGTTGAGTTATAAACTGTGCTTGTACTTTAACATGGATTTGAGCATGTGATTGGGCTTTCCTTGTAGCTGAGTGTTCAGGAGCCTTAAATAGAAAGGCAGCATTAACAAATAAGATAAGATCATTTTGGGATAATGAACTTCTTTCAATAAGGTTATTGTTTCATGTGCAGGTCACACTCTTTTTGTTCTCACTTGCCATGTGCTGTAAAGAGTGACAAGCATTCTAACATACAGGACTTCTGTGTTAACTGCAATGAGACGAACATGCCTCTTCAGTCAAGGCCACAATGCAGTATAAATGACTTCCCTTGCAGCTAGATATACTGTCTGGAAAACTGCTTGAACTGCTTTGATGGCCTTCTATGCTGATGTAGGTTAGAGCATAAAAATAAAAAGATGAATACATTTATGCCATTCTTACACTTTATAGGTACAGCATACAGATGATTGTAGCTGTACCACAATGCTACCTAAGCAAAATGCAGACCCAGCTCAGCTACTAAAGCTGCATTTTTGTCCTGCTATCCTAAACCCACTCTTGAGCAAAGTATTTAAGAGTGGCAGTCTTACTGCTATAGTTGGCTCTGTTTTGGTCCCAGGTACCATGTGATGATCCTGACAGATGTAGGATAGGGTTGGCCAACGTGAGCTTTGGCAGCTTTATGCAATAGACTTCTTTGCTGGCATAGACCAGACACTAACTTCAAATTCTGAGCTTACATAAAGAGTGTTTCTTAAATGGTAATTCACCCCTGATTAAGGTCTGTTAACATGGGAGCTCCAGGCTGGCAGCCAAGTGCCACATGCTAGTTGGCTGTTCTATTGCAAGTAGGCATCCTGTCTTTGACTTATCTGGTAGCTTGTGTGTTTGTAGGGTAGGATAGGATGCCAGATAAAAGGGTGCACATGTTTTGGAAAGCTCTTTAGGTAAAAAATGTTATTTGATGTAATTTGTTATTATCAGGAGTGGTGTGGTACTGGAATGTTCTCAGAGCAGGGAAGAGGCACAGAAATACTTGATGACCAGAGCAGTTCCTTGTTTCTCTCTTGCTATCTGTGTCAGCCTGTGTTGCCTATGTTAACACATAGGATATGAGATCTGGAGTCATGTCATGAACTAAATGCTGATTGTGCTGTAATGTCTGATGACCAGTTGGATGCCTGGGGTCTCATTGTTCTGGCACCATACTGGGCAGAAAACAGTTTGCTGTCTGGCACATCCCTGTTGCCCTTTGAGGAATAACTGATTCTAGCTGAGCCATTTAATAAAGAGACTACCAGGTCTATGAAGAGACTGAGATTGAAAGGGAATGCAGATTGGTACTACACATTTGCAAGTGTTTATTATTTAAAGTCTGTGACTGGGAAATATATAAAATGAAAGGGTCAGAGAAAGACAGTGTGCCTTGCTGGCTTTGCCTTTTACATTTTAGGATCAAAAAGAAAGAAGGAGGAATATGTCATGTTGCAGGTAATTAAGGATTCATCAGGAAATAAGGAACACTTGGTCCCTCTCATAGCTTTGAGGACAAAAGGTGAAGGATATCTGGTATAATATCTTCCATATGTGGCATGCTAATTGGAAGGATAGAAATGAGGTATTTGGAAAGCTGAATCTAAGCTCTTATAAATTGAAATTGCTTTTGTTAAATGAATTTGCTCGTAGGCTCACTGCTTTACACTTGGAAAATAAGAAAAGATCTTTGATTATGTGTTTGTAAACTATGGCTAGCCTCCTTGTCAAGTTAGCTCTAAAGATTTAATAACCCATAAGTGAAGAACTGCATTTTTTCTTTCCAGATATATCTCTGGGAGTTAAATGATGATGCCAAAGTATTGCCATATCTTCTCATTACTCTAGTTCTAAGAATTGCTGTAAATATAGCCCAGGCTGTTGGCATTTAATTTAAGTCTTTCCAGCTTTTTGAAAACCTCACATTGGCAATGGCAGGAAATTTTTTGTTTCTCAGACCTTGGGAAAGTGCAGGGCTTATTCTGATTAGGTATAGCTGTGTATTTGAGGACGAAAAGGCATCACTACCACTTGGTTTCGATAGACATCCCCTGTCGCAGCCAAAATGGGTCACTGTGTCCCGGTGAGCCGAACCAGAATGAAAACATTCTGGGCAGCAAACGGGCAGGGGTGGAGACGCTAGGATTTCTGTGAAAATTTGTAAGGTGGGAAGCGAAGTTGCACGTTATTCCCGCTAGATGGCAATTAAAACCCATCAGATAAACCCGGCGGTGAGGCTCGCTAAAGCTTTCGACTCTTGTAGCTTACTTCAAAGCGTTAAAAGCTGGGCTTTTAGTAAGACTTTGGGATATCTGTATTTTCCTTGGAGTAGAGCATGCAATAATTTCCATATGACAAAGGAAATATTGTTAAAGCTGAACCGAATTTTGGATTGCACATTTGGATTCGTACATGTCTTGGCAGTTTTGGAAAGGATGTATTTGGTTTCTGTGCTGTAGATCCCCCACCTCCTTGGGGAGGGGGAGTAGTAGAGGCAGCAGCAAGTAGGAAAGCTCTTGGCAGGGTGGCCTTTTGGAAATCACTGCCAGGAAGCCAGAAGAACCCTAATTAGGCAGGCAAGTAGAGCCTGATCCAAAGCCTGCTGAACTCAATGGGGGTATCTTGGGTTTGTGCATTTTACCCTATTTCCAGGTAAATCTACCAAGTAAGACTGTCCTTTTCAGCATTCTACATTTATGTGTTATGTCATCTAATGCAATTTTAAGCATATTAGGTACAAATGCATGTCTGTAGTATTTGGAATGAAGATAGGGCATTCACGTGCTTTGTATGAATTATTTACAGGAATACATGTGAGATAATTGAATTGGTTTTGATTTTGTTTTCCCTAATTAGCATTTGAAACAATATAATTTTCTCACATGCGTGTTGGAGAGTAAAATTTCATTTGAATGAAGGGGAGGGACACCTTTTACCCTGACTTTCATCTCAATAAATTTCAGCTGAAGTTCTAATTAAATGCAGAATGTCACATGTTGGGCTGCCCCAGCAAACACCCAGGGACCTTATTAACAGCTTTTCCTGAACTTTCAAAATGTTCTAGCTAGCAGAATTCAGGCAAAAGCTACTATGGAGTTAGTCCTGCTTCTCTGTTTAAAGTTGCTCCAGTGCTGGCAATGCTCATCTTGGAGATAGCTGATGTAAAATACTGGAAATGACTTCATAATCAGGAAAAAAGTCCCCATAGATTCAGTGGGAATTCTGCCTGTGTAAACCCACAGGTATTGTGTGCACTGTGAGATTGTATGAAAGGAAGATCATCCTTATTCTGTGGCCTGTTTGTTAAAAAAAAAATAAATCTAAATAAAGATTAATGGAAATAGCTTCTCTGATTACACCACTGCTTTATGCTTATTTGAGCAACTTTCAGTAGATAAGGAAATATGAGTTTCAATCTGTGCCTGGTGCCCCAGAGTAATTGAAACTCCCCTTTGTTGCAGAAATGCTAGCTATAACCACTTAAAACAGTAAAATGTCTTTCAGATATTCTTGCAGGATTCTAGCTTTGTCTGTCAATGTTTATCCTTCCTATTCACACCACATGAGTGTAATTTTTATACTTTTTTTCAAAGATAATATTTTCATTACAGAAGGAGAGCATATGAAAAATGTAAGTTTAGTACTTCCAAAATTTTCATACTGGTAAGTCCCAGTTGACTTGAGATAGCTTTACACTAGGTTTTGTACAGAGTTGAGACATTTGTGATTGCAGAAGGACATTAGTTTCCTAATGGCTGACAGTGACTGCTACACATTGTACAGAGAGAAACTTCTTGTTTTTCAGTGTAGGTGAGTTGATGTTGCACCCCTGAAAGTCTCAGTTACTTCTACAAGAAGTTGCTCTGCAGCTCTGATTTCGGCAAGGTCTTTGACACTGTCTCCCATAGCATACTCCTGGAAAAGCTGGCGGCTCACGGCTTGGACAGGAG